>JAYMSZ010000002.1:0-93128 GCA_036897665.1 Pelargonium citronellum
TTGGAAATTTCAATAAGTGAGGTTAATAGATAGACTTTTATTTATTACAAGGAAAGAGTGAGTTTCTTCTTGTCAGGTATAGGGGTTAGCTGTTGTAACTAGAGAGGAATCTTACAAGCATATATAAGTAAGTCTGCTAACTATAAGATATAAGATATGAAAAAGTATAGCTATAAAGTGAGGGTTGCTTTCATGTTCCCTAGTTTCCAGTAAATAGAAAAAAAGGGTCCCTTTAGATTAAGAAGTAGCTGGTGTTCCTATAACGTATCTATATAGAATAATAGAATATCTCTATAATACTATTGTAACTACTTACTATAGATAAGGAAGAATACAATAACTCCAAAGCTACAGTCTAGGGAACAGGGGCTACAAGAAGAAGACTAACTCCCTTAGGAAGAGTCTATCCCATGAGAGGAGTATTACAACTAATAAGACAGCTATCAAGATACAGAGTCCCGGTATAGCTACTAAGACTAAAGCTCCAGTATTACAAAGACAGATGTAGGTCTAGCTGTTAAGAGAAGGATAGCGATACCGCAAACAAGCCAAGACTAAGACATTAAGTCAAGGAAGTCAGTAAGATGTGCCTATAAAATGTGTATGTCTATTCATTAAACTATCATACATTACCTCCGCTTCGCTACAGGCAGGAAGAATAAGCATTACTAGACTACTTGGGTTTCTCTCCTCTATGTGGTACTAGCTACAATTAAGAGAAGAGGGGTTTCCCAATACTTAATACAATCTATATCTCCCTATTACTACTATAGAATAGAAAAGTAATACAATACTATAGAAAACACTATACTATATAGAAAAATACTGATACTATAAGAACTTTAGATACATTACTACTAATGATATACTTCCCTAACAAGATGATAAGGAATACAAGTCTAGCTACAGTAGGTACAGGCAACAAGAAGACAATAGCTGCAAGTCCAGTTTATAAGACAAGGAGTACAAAGGCTCATAAGACTATTATGAAGAGAAACAGAGTAAGAAACAGGGTATGATCCTGAAGAAGTTAAGTCAATAAGTTGGGTGGGCCTATGTGTTATCTAGAAGACTTCCTGCGTTAACCTTCCTCGCTACGCTTCAGTCGGTAAGAGTAATTCCTTCTAAACCCTATAAGGCTAACTCCTTTCCGTAGCAATAACAACAAAAGACCAGAGGAATCCCCCCCTTATAAAATAAGTTATACTGTCTAGATCTTTCTATTACTACTACCTAACTAATAGTGACTACTATACTTTCTCTACCAAATCTACTATATACATAAGTAAGTAACTAAATACTATACAAATACTTTTCTTTATTACTATTATAACTACTATAGAATAGCTATAGTTATTCCTTACTATAAATCCATTAGGTAATCCCTTAGGTACACTAGTTCCACTAAAAAGCACAGGGAACCATAATAACACCAAGAAGACAGCTATTAAGACTAAGAAAGCTAGCGGGGCTCATAAGAAGCAAGGTAAGCAGAAGATTAAGAAGGCTTTCGTGAAGGTGTAGGTATTCCGGAAGGTTTTCAGCTGATTTGTAGATTTAGGAAGAAAGAATATCTATAAAACTAAAAAAGGGGAGCTCTAGAATCTAGAACTAGTAGGTTAATTATGAAAGTCTTTTGGATCAAAGAGAAACCGGGTAATTACAAATTTGACTAATTAAAGGGTGCCTCTTCGGTCAGAACTAAGAAGTAAAAGCTCTTTCCTATCTGAATGAGTGTTTTAGTTAACAAAGAGCAATAGAATCTAAGTAGTTAAGTAATGTAAGGTAATATTTCACCTTGTATTGCTTACTGAATTCTGGTAGCCCTACTAATCTGAAATATAGAATAAGGTCAAAGAAACTTAAGAATCTCCTATAACCTATAATAAATAGGAAAACCGGAGCATGATAAGAAAGCAGTTTCAGTTTTAGGACGGTAAAGTCAAATGTAGAACTTAGGAGTAAGCTCTCTATCTATACGAGGACCCCTTGGAAAATAGTTTCAATAAATGTATTATAATAGCATAAAGAAACCTATAAGACTCCTGTGAGAAAGTCCTGTTATACGTTACCTAAAAACTGTAAAAGATTTCGTAGATCATCCGATATCTGAGCCCAAGCTATGTATATATACTAGAGCCTACTTAAGACATATGGGTACCCCGGTTTCTAAAAAAACTAGCATAGTTCTATAGGGAATCCTTGTAAAATATATTGATTCTATTTAAACTAACAACGGAACCATACTTAATTGCAAAAAGGGCTTAACCCAAGAGTTTTAAAAGTCAAGCTAGTAATGCTTTATCTTGTTTGGTGTGATATGGAAGAGCTCTTTTGTCCTTTAAGAAGTATATATAAGTTATCGGATAATAACAGGAAAGCAGCGGTTAATCTTTGCTTGCGTATGGGTTTAGGACAAAAATAATAGAAAATTGAACTAATATTAAAGTGCCCCGTTATAAATATTCTTTCCTCTAAGTTTTTGAGGTTTCCCAGTTCTTATTTATAGAAGATAATCTTAATTTCGTAAGCTAGATTTCTTTTATACCTTTTTGTCTATATTAGAAGGAGACTTATATCAGAAATAGCGGACTCACATAAAAGTGTAGACTTCTTCAGTGCAAAAAATGATACTAAGAGGTAGGGGAAGCCCCTTTTAGACAAGTAATACGCAACAAGTTTTTCTTACTTATAAATGCCTTATCTTGGAAATAGTATTGTTTAGTAGGTGTTACTTTCATTTTTTATAGGTTAAGCCTCAAACATGTCTAGAATCTATATAAATAAATAAATGTTGTTAATAAACAAGGGAAACAAGGAACTCTATAAATAGTAGGGATCAGGATTCCTTTTTAAGGGACTCAAAGAAGTTCTATAATTTTATCAAAAACTTTCCATATACTATATAATACTCCTAACTGGCTTTTAATTTTACTATATACAAATTAACTAAAGTAATTACGATGAGAATGCGCACGTTTTACTATCTCACACTTTTTGCATCTAAGTTACTTGCAACTCCGAAAAGGATTTCAACCTGGAAAACATATTAATAGGAATCCCTGTGTAGTTATTAAACTCTTAAAATGACCACGTGGACCAGAGGCTTTAGAGACGTTTGATAACTTTATTGTCTCGAAGTAGAGTCCTTAATATCTGCTTAGTAATCCAAAAACTGAATTTTATTTACGAAATGGGAAATTTACTTAAATTATAAAAGCGGGGCCCGTTTCTGTACTCTGCCATATAAATTCGGGATTTCTTTCTTCTAAATTAGACTTTTTTAGAGCTTAGTTTTCACAAGTATTAGGGGTTTTTGTAAAAGAGCGGAGGCTTCTTATAGTATCCCATTAAGGTAAGGGCAAAAATCCTCGGTTTCTTAGGTATCTGGTACTGTCCCAACTAGAATTAGCAATGTATCCTCAAATAAAAGGATCCCGTGAAGGGGAACTCGTGCTTTGAAACTAACTAAGAAGTTTCTCGGCAAAAGCATATACTTAACTTAAACATTTATTTGTTGGCATCAGAATTACATTACTACTAAAAACAAGAATACTACTTCATTTAAGTTCTACTCTAGAAGAATCTCGAAAACTCTGTCTTCTACTGCAATATTATTTACAGGGAAGGGCAAGCTTCAATTTCGTATAGATACGCCTGATAACAAGAGAAGGAAATACCCCCGACCCCTAAGTTTACCGTTTTTCAATACTCTCTGGTATATTTTATGAATGATAAGAGACTGTCTACAGTGGTTTTATAGTTTTTTAATTCCTAGGAACAACAGCTTTTGAACCTATAACAAGTGATCCTATTAAGTATTTCGCTTTACCAATTGAATTCTATTTGAAAAAAGATCCCGGATCTAGCTATGGGTTACTCCTTCTATCTTAATATTTACAGGAATGCCTTAACGTCCTAAAATATTCTATGTATACCTAAAGTAAGTGGCTAATACTAGGTTACTTTTAAGTTAGAGGGTATCCTTTTCACTTATTTAATCCTATCAAAAACGTAAGGCTAAAGTAAAGAATTAATTTGATACAGATAACAAGACTAAGAGTTACACTTTCAAAAGGGAGAAAGCCCTCTTAAGTTCTTAAAAAGCATATTCCTTATTTAGGCACTAAAAACCTTCGATATAAATAAGAAGCATTTGAAACCTATAAAGTGATAGTGGATTCGAACCAATGCATTCTAGTTATGTTACGACTTCGATTGATACGAAAGAAAAGAAAGAGCAAGATTTATACTTTTTTACTACTAATTTAATTATACTAAAATGAAATGCTTTATTAAGTGATTCTATTGCCCTAGTTTTTGAGGGCCGCACCCCAGCTCCACTACTCTTAATTAAAAATCTTAAATCTAGTCAGGAATAAGCTTTCACTTAGTTAGTATACTACATTTTCCCCATCTGAGATGAGAGTATTTGTTTCATTTTTACAGTTTATAGATTCCTAAACACGGGGATTTGCAGAGCGCATCTATCCCCTTTTTGTATTGTAGTGTAATAGGAAATTGAATAGGGGTAAGTAGATGAAAAGACAGCTAAGTTTAAAGCCCTATACTTAACTATTTATTGACGCAAAACGGACCAACCGAGCTTGGTTGTATTACTGAATGTAGCTTTTTCACGAATATCAAATTAGAGTAATTGATAAAAAGTTAATGAATAAAAAATACATGGAATTGTGCTTATCAAGGTAAAATATACTCCAGGTTAAGGGAGTGGGTTTGATTTGTCTCCCCCTTTCCTTAAGCAGATAGACAAATCGTTGCTTTTCTTACTGATTCTAAGAAATGTCTAAAATATGGGTTTAAATTCCCAGAAACTACATGCTTATAAAAAAGCTAAGTATGCAGTCTAACTTGAGTAATAATTGAATCTTGATTATAGATAGGAATTAAATTGGTCTACAATACGCATAACATGAGCTAGGGAAAGTTAGTAGAGTAATTAAAAAGAATCTCATCATATATTTTCATATCTAAAAAACTAGGCAGTAAAAAAAGATATCTTTGTCCTAACCGGGGACTGCCCAAAAAGGGGGACCGTAGAATTCTAAAACGCAAAGTAAACCTATTCAAAAGTTCGGAAGTCTTATTAACTCGACTAAACTACAGCAAAAAAAAATACTCCTTTATTAAATTTTCCTACACTTAACTTAAATGATCAGTAGATAAAATTATATTCATTAACTTCTTGTTTTTCGCGTTTCATCTAGGCTGACAAAAAACTTCTGTATTGAGGGATTTTGCCTTTTTCTAATACTAAGTTCCTCCTTATAGCAATATTTAAAACAAAAGATGAAAAAGCACTAACACTAACCAAGAAACTTGTAAAAAAAAGCAAAGAAAATTTTATCTCACTTTCTTAGATTTTTACTAAGATTACTCGTATAAAAGGGCTCGAACCCTTGCATGTCAATATCTAAAAGTATGTACCACCAATTAACATTAACGTTCATGACGGTCTTGGTATATAACTTAAAAACCCCTGGGTAACTCTCTTAATTCAACCTTGCCTACTTTAACCTTGGTTAATCCAACAAGATAGCATACTTTAATTCCTTAAATTGATATACATTTTAGAAATTAGATTGACTTTTTTCCTAAAGAAGGAATCTCTGCTATTAGGAAGTCTTTGTTTTATATGTATCATATGCGAAGTATTTTTTATAAAGTATGAGGCTAATAAGATTTTATTATTCCAGGAATCCTCTAAATTGAAGTGAAGTTACAAGAGTGCTAAGGTGTTTTATGCTACGAGGCCCCGTCCTTTATAGTTACCAGACTCAAGAATCTCAATTATGTTATATTATAGATTCACCTTAGACCAGATGCCTGTTGAAAATTCCGATAATATAGATATAAACTACGCAACAACCCCTATCCCTATAGAGGCTATAAACTTAAAACCAAACTCTGCGCTTTTCAGCTTTATTTATTCCACCCAGCAATATCCTATATTTAAAAACAAGTAGACGGGGCTCCCGCGCTTGTCAAAGGGGACTTCTAATAGGATATAGTTTGGTTAACTAATTATAGGAGGAACTCTAGGAAATCCCCAAATTCAGCTTAAGCATTCCCTAAATTAATTAAAAAGATATTCATTTACTTTCTAAGCTTCTGTACTCTTCAAAATTACCTTGTGAAAGCAAACTTTTCAAAACAAGCCGGTCTTCTACTTCTATAAAGTTGCGGTGAAGTGTAAAGCTTTTTTCAAACTACAGCTTCCTTTTTCTTTCTCTTTATAAAAGCTCTACTACGGGACCCCCTGTTCGTACCTATTCCATAATAAGAAAGTAGAAAGAAATTTGACCTCTCAGAAATAAACCTCCGATTCTCATATCTTTGCGGTATAACTTCTGCTTCGAAGATTAGGCCTAGAATTTGAGAAACCCAGAATATAAATTTCTTAAATTTTGTAGAAAAGCCTACTTCGGAATCCCTTTTTAATAAAATTTCATCTAAGCCCCAAAAACTTAAATCGAAGGAAATAAACGTGCCTGGAATTACTTATACTTTTAAGGAACGAGAATTAAAAAAGCGGAAACAGAAAAGGAGAAGTTTTATGCACTGCACCAAGCAATCGTGTAAAGGGGCTCCGTTTAGTGGGTTTTTCTTAAATAAGAACTAGACCTTACTTTTAAATAAAGTCTAAAAGTAACTGACTTGTAATAAAAAGAAATCTCGAGAATCGCTTAGATAGAATTAAGTCTATAACAATATTATAATCTAGCCAGGTGCCGTATTGTTTCGTTATCTGTAGAATGAGAGCAGAGCTGAAGGAAATTAATAGGAAAAGCCATAGGTTCGAATCGCGCGTTGTCAAATACCGTGGTTCCCTTTTGAATTAGTAGATACTTTTCTAGGAAAGTGGGAGCCCACTCCGTATAGAATGGCAAGGAAAATGTCACTACATTAAAGAAAGTCGAGGATAAAGTTTACGGTGAATTTTGGTCTTGAGATTTAGTTGCTCCGAGTGCCTTTTTAGGCGGATCCGAGTACTAACTTTTCGGGAACTAAAAGAATTCAGTAATGCTTAACTAAGGGATCCCTTAATAAAAGCTCCCCTTTTCATGAATTGATCAAATGGAAATTTCATTTTTTATGCTTTTCGTTCCGACGTATATAAAAGTTCCTTTTAGCAGTGTATATTTTTACTAGACTAAATCTATGCCCTCCTTATAGGAAATGCTCAATCCTCGACAGATAAATACACATCTTAAAATGCAAACTTTTCGAATTCTGCCTCGTTTCAGAAATTGGAGCCTCAGAGGGAAATCGCATGGTTTACGCATTCCATCTTTGGTATTATCGTATAAAGCTTCTATTATATAGGATTCCTATAAGCAAAGGAAGAAAGCTTCTTTGTTAAAGAGTTTACTTTAGGATTCTTTTACTTAATACTTAATTGACTTGCCTTAGGTTTTTAATTACTAAGTTATAGTTAAGGTATATCCCTCTGGCCTTATTTGTTACTGATATAAATATAAAGAGGATAGAACCTTATAGAGTCTTGTAAGGAGTTAGTCTACCCGACCTATAACGGAGGAAATGCTGTATAGTATATTGATAGTCAACCTTACACTCTACAACAGCTATAAATTCTTTGCTTTAACTCCATTGTAAAAAAAAACTACCCTTTTTATTATCCGGAATACCAAAAACTTAAAACAGAGGAACATATTTACCAGCCACTTCATATTGGCTTACTTCTTTGTTTTCTTGTGTCTATCTACAACTATCCTCTTCTTAGCTATTATACCTTTCTCCAGGACTAGAATCTACTTCTTAACTTTCTTAAGAACGGGGCCCCTTCTTAATACCTGTTTTGTAATACCTCGGTTTATGAGCCCTTGTTTTATTAGTCTTGAAAGCTGTTATTATAATATCTGTCTTATAACCTGGACTCTTAGAAGCTATTGTCTTCTGTAGCTTCTTGTACTTATTCTAGCCTACTAGACTTCTTTATATAGTGTATTTTAGTTACTGTATTATTCACCATCTATAGTATCTTATAGATAGAGTTAAAGTAGGCCTATAATAGTCTTTATGTTGTTAGTTCCCCGCAGCAGGTAATCTAAAAACCTAGGGAAAGTTCATTAACAGCTAACTCTTTTTCTAGCTCAGACTAGTGTCCTAATTTATTAAAGAAATCTGAAAAAAAAAAGCAAGTAATGCAATTGCCTCTCTCAGTTGAGCTTTTCCTATTTTCTTTAAATACTGTAGCTGATGGGACTCGAACTTTTATACTAGGAGTGTCTGCTGTTCAAAACTTTCTTTCATGTTACTGGCCGCCGGGTTACCCTCGATAGGGAGATTCTAAATTATAACCCTATGTTCAGGTTAGTTCAAAGTCATATATAAACTTTTAATCTATTTGGTCTTGTGTAACAAGCTTAGGGATCCTCTACTGAGATAGCACGTAACAAGGGCTCCCTTATATACTTATCCCTTAGGTCTTATTCTGGAGTATTTTTATAAATGCCTTCTAAAAGAAGATAAACTAATATATGCTACTAAAGACATAGAAATGTAAATCACTTGAAACAAAAAAGAAGTCCTTGAGTTTTATCCTCGGCTGAGCTAAAGATGTTGATTTGCATTATTCAAATGCATTTTGGAAAATCTACAGCAAGGAAAGATCTATCTTACAACTCGGATTCCTATGTTATTACAACCTCAGCGCAAGCGCATTTACTAAATCTTCCCAACGGGAATACATACTAATTTTATGCAATTTCTTTGTTTATTCCTATATCTTTTCAGTAGTAAATACAACGTAAGAGTCTCCTAAAAACCTATTCAATTCTCCTTATAAGTGATTTTACTGATTCGGAAATAAAGAGTATTTACCCTATATTTTACTAAAGTACCCCCCTGAGATTACCCCAGGCTCGCGTTAAAAGTTAGCATAAAGGAGTTATTCAAGATTTACAAAAACCTTGTTGAATTAGAACCCCTGGGATTCAAAAACTTACCAAACGAAGTTTTTAATTTTAACCCTAGCTTGATTAAGCGATATCTACTTGATAAAAACTTTAAGTACTGCTCGCCCTAGTACTCATAAATCTACAGAGAGCACAATTAAGTATTTATTGTATACTAGATTTACGTTATTACGTATAGAACTCAATACAAAAGATAATGAGAATACTCTTGAAAATCAACACAAAGTATAGATCCCAGAGCTTATGAACAAGAACCCTCTAGTGTACGGCGTATCCTGAGTAAAAAATATTTTTCTAAAGGAAAACCTCCGTTTCCTCAGTAGCATGGTTAAGCTAACTCCTTAAAACTATATTACGCTAAGTAAAAAGCAAGATAGAAGTCAGTAATCCTTAGATATACTGAAATTATGTAACCGAAGTTTTTAGAAAGGAAACATAAAAATAAGAAAAGTCATGGGGATTGAGGGACACAGGGGGCTTAAATTAGATGAAAAAAAGGTTGGTTACACTCTATAGCAGTAAGCGCAAAAGGGCTCTCGTAAATTTGGCTTGAATAGTTTCTTTACCCATACAAAACAAAAGTGTTAAACAAGAAACAGTATATAAATGAGCCTGCACAAAGGAACGGATCCTCATTCTGAAACTCTGAAATATGGGCATAAGTTACAGATACGAAGTTAAGCCTCGAATAAGGGGTCACGGGGTACCCTACTCTTTTTTAATAATGAAGTTAGATATGCACTATTCCTTGTTGTTAGGAAAAAAAATCTTAAATAGTATAACTTAAATGCAAACTACTAAAAAATATATATAGGACCACGAGATCCTTAATTTATGGCCTTCTCTCCTCCTCTTCTTAATAACTATACCGGTGAAAGACTAATAAGTATTCCTAAAAGAGCTCCATATAATTATTATATAAACACATTAACTTTGCTGAGGCGGCGCCTAACCCTTTGAAAGCTTTTTAGATGTGTATTCTCGTTTAGGTATTTCCCGGCTCATGGTACTACATAACTTAAGAGAAGGTTATAACCAAATTCTACCTGCAGCAAGGAAGATCTCTTAGTTATTTAGAAAGTAATAACTATGCTGAAACACTCGTAGGGCTTAGTATATACTTTATGTACTTCTTTTCACTCTCTCGCGTATACCCCAAAAAAGATACTTAACATTTCCTAAACAGGTTTCCAAACAATTGATTTCTTACCGAAGCATTATGTTAAAACCTTAAATTTTTACTTTGATAAAAAGCAGCCAACTAACAGAAACAAACACTTAGAAGAACCTGAGTTTCCTTTTCAATTTTGATTTCTCTGCAATCGCAAGACAAACCTTGTAAATGAAATAATCTATTCGTTAGTACGCGCCGTGAAAATACATATAAACTACTTGAGTTTTACACTCAAGTTCTAGGACTCATTTTTTGTTAGGTTCAAAAAGAGGGTCCTTTAAAGTAAGGACAGAGGAATAAAACACATAGTTAATACTCTTTTTTGTGGAGTTTTCGTTTCCAAAATTATAGGTTCTGAGTATTATAGAACCGGCAGTCTAAGCTATAAGTATACATATATGCTGTTAGTGAAAAAGTACTAGGTTTAACCTGATTTGCTAACTTATTTAATTTACTAAGAGAAAGCACTTTACTAGAATTTTTTTCTTATTATTCTAGTAAATATAGTAAAACACATCCTAAGAAAGGGAAGAAATTGTCGTCGAAAAGCATGAAAAACCTTTTTAATTATAATTCGTGTGGAGTATAGAATCTTATAAATTTTAAAAACGAGAATAAGTAAAAAAAGAAGAATCCATACATGTGAGGAAACCTTGCTTTACGGGGCGCGAAAAAGGCCATAGAAAAACTTTAGTAAATAATATACGTGACTTTTCTTGCCTTTATCAAAAAGATAATATCGAATTGAAAGACTTCGCAGAATGAAAATACACATTACATAGCCTCGTTTCTTGTACTTCTACTAATCTAGATTCTTTTTTGTAAAAGATTCTAACATAAAAGTATAACGGATATGTGTCTAAACTTGTTGATAATTTGTGGAATATGTTGAAAATTCCTATATAGTTGTAGGCTCTATTCGCGCTAAGGACTCTCTTCTAGACCTACAGTAATTCCACTATCTTTAAAAATAAAGTAAAGTTAAAAAAGAAAACTAAGACTAGGACATTGAAATTAAGGAAAGCTTTATACCAAAGCATGTAGCTAAATTGTGTTTTAATTTCAGTATAACTCCGAATAAGTTAAGAGAATCCCCAGTAAGTAATAGATATAAAAACTCTTAAATCTTTTTGATTTAACAAGGACGTTGCTTATATATATGTTAGGTATTTAGAATGAGAATAATATCTTTATCTTCAGTTAGATGCTAGTTTGTGGTTTACTTTTTAAGAGAGTCAAGAAAGGTCTTCCGCGGCTAAATTTCCTAGAGTTGGTTCCTTATAAATAGTACATATAATGTATATTAGATAATGGGGTAGGCACTTTAAATAGATCAAAAAGCATTCAATAAACATAGAGATTTCAAAAGGTATTTGGAACTATAAAGCAGTAATAGGAATAAAGTAAGTTCTTTTTTTTAAGTCATAGCGGAGTAATCTTCTTTTATTGAAGCAGTATAATAGTAGTCCAGGACAGACTTGTTATTAACTTTTGTGTAAACTTCCTATCTATCCCAGAGAAGCTTATTTCAGTGACTTAGTTATTGTAGTGCAAATATATATTATAATGAACAAATTATAGAACCATAAAGTTTAAATTGCTTGAGCTGTCAAATTAACGAATTCTTGTAGTTATAACTAAGACCAACAATTTTTTACTGTTACTACGAGTAGATACAAGATATGCTATATTACCAGTACTTTTATCTCACTTAGATTTCTTATAAGGGGAAGTTCTATAATAAATACAAAAAAAGGTTAACTATGATAATTTAGGAGTGTCTTTTCCTGCCATATGACCAACGGAATAAATAGCTGCTTTTTTAGAATAATTATTTAAGCATCTCCTGCCCAATATAAATATTTTAAGCTCTAGCAACTCTGCTTAGTACGTCTGTCTTAAAAAGTAAGGGTACCTAATTTTTACCAAATAAACTAAAAGGGTTTGCTTGTTTAGCAGCTAGGGGCTTATTAATTTTATAACGGTAACTAACTAATCGAATTTCTTACACTACGAAAATTCAATTAAGTTGAGAAAACCTCCTTCTAGAAGACACCTTTATAACAGATCCCTCAGATTATATAATAATTTTCAACCACAAATCTTATCTTAGTAAAGTTAAGCTAGTTTCTTTTTTTTAGAGTAAAAATGTGTCTAACTTATGGTCAAAAAGTTTTTATTACAATGTATATTTCACATAATCCAATAAAAGAGTTCCTAACCTAAATAGAATATCAAAATAGAGTAAACAGTACTAAAATGTGACATGAATAGAATGCTTAGCTTGCGTAAAGTATGTAGTAATAGACAGAGTTGTATAAAACCTTGAAGGAGTAAAATTAAGTTAAACATGAAATACGAAATTAGGTAGCTAGAATAAGGATACCTGTTTTAAAGTCTTTTAAATTTGTAAGGATGTTAGTTTATGAAAAGTAGGAGTTAAGTCTTTAGAGAGTTAGAGTAGGTTTTTTGTATTTCAAATTTAGTATTGAAGTTTTAGTGTTCTAATGTGGTTGTATATAAAGCATTTTTTAGCGGAACTAGCCCATGTTGGTATATAATGTACACCTTATTACCAGACTAGGAGAAAGGAATTTCTTAATCTAGGCTCTTCCCTTTACGCACTTAATTAAGTAGAAAGAGGTCTACAGTTTAAACCACTCCTTGTCACTTCGCCTTTTAGAATTTCTAGATATACTACGGCTTAGGTCCTTCTTAGAATTAAGACAGTACTCTTGGATTTTGACTATTAGTCCGGTTTACCTTTTTGTTTTATCTTTTAAAATGGATTGTATACCAGTTTGTACTGTGATAAGTTATAGGTCCTTTATAATCTTTATATGTTGTATACCCAATTTAGATTTGTTTCTTGTACCATAAACTATCAAAGATTCCGTGTTTGCACCATATTTTAATTATGGAATTCCTTTCTAAATGTTCAGGATTTCTAATATCAAAAGAAGAGACACTTTTATAGAGTATCCATAGATAACAACTAAAAAGAAAAAGACTCTAAATTTCAAAAACTCCTATTCTAATTCTTATACCAAGCTAACTCTTATTAATGAAAATTAATCCATACTCTTTCTTTCTAGGATCCTCTTTATCAAATACTTTATTTACATGGAGGGTTCCTTTTGCTCTCTTTTGGTGGGATTTCAATTTGAAAAAGTGCATGCTAATGATAGGTTAAGAGGGGTCTATAGAGCTTAGAAAGCTAGGTATCTTTTACTTTTGACTGCCTCCCTTATTAGATCCTTCCTCATTTTAAAATAGACTTTCTCTAAATTGACTTGGGGCTGCCTAGGAAATCTTCATGCTATGTTTTTACTCGTAACAGATTTACGTACAAGGGCCTCCTTTGATTGGACAAACTTCCGCAGTCATACATTATAAAAAAGAGACAGTAATCTCCCCTTTACTTGGTCTCGTGCCCTTAAAAAAAAGTCTTAGGTTTTCTATTAATACTTTAGTGTAATCTACGATAACATGAACAAGTATAATTTGCAATATGAATATTCCATTATAAGAATCCTTTATCCTGAATTCACTAATTATAATACCGGACCCCGCGTCTCTAGTAGGAAAAGAAGAATTCTAAAACCAATTGTATGGCCTTTTTCGTGTATTATAGCGAGTAGGTCCTGTACTATTTTTTCTTTCATAGACAACACGTAAATTTTAAGTAGTTACATATTCCATACTAAATTATATAAGTTTTTTTTGCTACTCTGATATAAGAACTAGTAATCCCGAAAAGGAAAACTCATTAGAGGTACCTTAACAGAATCCTATAGACATTACTAGACCTATCTAAGGGGCTAAACTCTTCTTATGAGCTGTAACCTTCCTTAGAAGACTGGTAGCTAAACACTCTGTCATAGGATATCAGAAACAGGTTATCATACTCAATACCTATAACTTTCTTCTTTCTGTTTGTTTAAGTTGGATCATATAACCATATAACTAAGTGTTTGAATCTGAATTGGAGTTACAGTTCATTGGAAATCACTTAAATACAAATATCTTTAGACTTTCCAATCTTAGTATAGTATAGTAGAATTCCTTTTTAGTCGTTCTTGTCACGCGGTTAGAGCAAAGAACTTAGGGATCCACGTGTCAGTGGTTCGAATCCTGTTACCCCAAGATCAACAAAAGAGCTCATATATTTCATTCAAAGAATTCCTGTATCCTGGATTAGTTACAGAGGCAGTCAGATCTTTCCCTTGAGTAATTAGGACTTGTTAGGAGTTCTTACTTAGAATCCCCTCAGGTTTAATTACATATTCTAGTCTTTCTGATCCAAGCAGCGAAAGAGAGGAACACCTTACCAAACACAAGCGTTTGCCTTGAATTGCCGAAATCCTTTAAGGGAATTACTTAGCTGTCACTTTATCTAACTAAATGAAGGGTCCTAACAAGATAAAGAAAGTTAGGTGCTTTCTTGCTATATACTTTAACAACTTAAACATAGGAAAGCGGACTCCCTCTTTTATTTGAGACTTTTGTTTAGAGCTCTCTTATTCCTTTACTTCATTTACGGGAAACTCATTACTAAAGCAATCCTTGTAACTTACTTCGTAGGATCAGGAAATTAAGAAAACTTCCTTACGAACTAGGAAACATAGCTATCTGTTAAATTGACCTAACCTTTTATTGCTTAGATACACACAACTTTTTATTTAACAACTGGATTGGAAAGGAGCTCCTCTTTTTTTGTAAAAGAGTCCTATTTTCTTAAGAAGCTTCTCTAGAATCACAAGGAATTTTCAAATAAAGGGGTCCTACTAAACAGGAAAAGTGGATTTGAGCTTGTCATATTAGGCTAAGTATAGAACTTAGTTGAGTTGAAAACCGAGTAATAAACAACAAGGAATAGAGTCTTAATCGATTTCCTATCGAACTCTAATCCAGGGTAGATAAAACGGGTTCTCTTAACCTGAAAAGTACGGGAGACCTTGAAAAAAAGAAAACTGTTTCTAAAAAGTATTTACATGGATATTGACCCTTTACTGTTTTATTTGTAAGTTATTAATAAGCTTTATAAAATTCTTTGTCCCTCAAATCTGGAAGCTTGTAGCTAAAGAGCCCTTAGTGAGTTTTTTTCTCCTGTTACCCATTTATGTCCAATCTCATTATGGGTACGCCCTGTTAATTTTGTAGCGGACTCCTTTTGTTGCTTGCGTGGTCTTCCTTGCTATATTTAATAAGAGACCCCGAATCTTTATATAGAGGAACTCCTAATATTATTAAGAAGGGTTGACTAAAAGCATTTCTCTTAGATGGAAAAGTACCGTTATGAAAAAATGTCCAAGAAAACTCTTCTTTTGTGAGAGAAGTCGCTATAAGTATCCGGTTATCGATTCTTGGAGTATAATACCTTGTAGTACTTTAGGCTATTTATATCAATTTTAGTATATTGTTACTCCTGTCTTTAAGCGGAAATTTCAATTTACAATTTTTGGGTTTCATTTAAGAATAGTTTTTTCTACTTTATGTACCTGAGTCAGCTTAGATGAAAAAAAATGAGAGCTTATTACTTTTTAACCCTGGTACTAGTCCAAATACCCTTGATTTGTGCTAAACCTTCTCCGAGTTTTATATTAGTAGGATTCAAAAACTTGAACTTTTCCTTAAATGGAAGAGCAGGATACCAGTTTCGGTAAAATTAGATCCTGTAGGATCCATGACCTGCTATATTTGACTTAAAGCGATTCCTTATACACTTTCTACCTAGGATAACTAAGAAAGGGGCTCTTACGATCAATTAAGAGGGCGGCTGCCTTTTACTTATTCTGTGTAAGCATAAGTTCCTTGGTTGCAGTAACCTCGGATTCAACATTAAAAGTCTTACTTTCATAAGGTGTAAAGTCTTTGTCTTAACTTCTACACTTATAATTTGATCTTATACTTCAGTTTAGAAGTACATAAAAAGTATAAGCAGTTTATTCAGAGTACCCCTTAGTCCAGAACTTATGCTCTAATAACGAAGCTTACGTATTATTAACAATTACTTGATTACTACATCAGACAAAACTAATTACTTCTTGTTCTTGATATTAAGGATAAAACTTAGGAAAATTATCACAAAGTACCTTATCTAGATCTAGGAAATACCGAGGATGGGAAAAGGGTATCTCGTCGTATTTTTCTTATCCGACTCCCAGCTTTTTACTTGGGTTTTCTAACTTTTTGCTTATGCTATGACGAAGCACTCCGCAGTCGAACTGGAGTGGAGATTCATAGAGAAGGTTATTATGAAGAGGATTCTTTAATAGTGAGAAACCGGGATTCTAAAAGAAGCTTTATGCTGCAAGTAAGCCCTTTATAAATTGCTTCTGAGGTGTTTCCTCAAGGGACCAAAAAAGATCCTATTTATCTATTTATAAGTTCGTTTAATTTAATTAAAATTAAGAAGGGTGGCACAAAAGTTGATACTCTTAAAGAAAGTAGGATTAAAAAATGATTAAAAGCGAGTTTACATGTGCTAGAATAACGCGTCCGAATAGCGGGAATTTCCTTTTTAGTAAGGTATGCTCTAGATGTTTTATTTTTTGTGGTTACTGTTTCCAATTCACTAAGTTTAGGTGAACAATTTCATAAGAATTACTAGAATACTTTAAAGAGTGTCTCTTACTACCTACACCTGGAGGGGCCCATACTCTATCTCTATAATAAAAGGGGCTTTAACCCTTAACTAGATGCAAGACTTAAAAATGAACAGGAATCCGGGGAACACTATAATCCTTTTGTTAAGCAGACACTCCTTAAAAAAAATGTTAATTTTTATCTAATAAAAATTTGTCCGAACTAAAGATAAGGATA
Organism: Pelargonium citronellum; assembly: GCA_036897665.1. Taxonomy (NCBI): domain Eukaryota; kingdom Viridiplantae; phylum Streptophyta; class Magnoliopsida; order Geraniales; family Geraniaceae; genus Pelargonium; species Pelargonium citronellum. The sequence continues at coordinate 16,960 of JAYMSZ010000002.1, forward strand.
GACCTACTCTTTTTTACGGACTTATAGAATTCAGGTTTAGTTTATAGGCTAAAAAAGCATAACCTTTTTCGAGTTTTGATTTGACGACCTTGGCCAGAAAAGGATGCTCTAGTAAGTAGCCACACAATTATAGGAAAAGCACTAAGCTCCTAAGTGGAATATCTCAAACTCGGATTAGTTTAAAAGCGAAACATTAGGGTCTAATTAAGCAGTGTTCGTTTTAGTAATAATTTAAGACCAATCCCTTTCAGCTCTACAAAGTGAGGGAAAACGTATAAGGTCAGAGGCAAACCGAATACAGGTGAAATTAAATATGTGAATAAGGAGTTCGAAACTTTTTTGTAAGATAAGAAGTTATTTTTGAGTTATTTCTCATAATAGTTTAGTAAAGGGAATACGAGTTGTAGAGCTCTGAAATTGAAGGTAAACCCTTCGAATTCGAAGCGGTATAGTCAAGTTGTTAGTGGATAACTTGTATTAAATTCAGGCAATTTAAAACCGAGATTTAGGTGCAAGGTAGAAGTTGTAAAAAGGATAAACTAAGCCGGAAAGTTTGCCTTTTTTCAGAATTGGTTTTTATCCGCAGGTTTAGAAGTCTTGGTAAGCTGCTAGAGGTATCCAGGGGTCTTAAAATCCTGCCGACAGAAGGAAAGGCTCCGGTAATTAGGGTTAGTAAAACAGGAGGTTTCCTATCTCTTTTCTGGTTTAAAACTCTTTTGAAGTTTTCAAAAAAACCTGGTAAGCAGAAACGGAGCTTGAGTCTGTAATCATTATCTTTTATCTATCAGGAAGAGCAATACACACTATTATTAAACTAAAAAGACATGTGTAAAAGCGTTTAGGGCATAAGCTTCTGGTTTTGATATAGAACATTATTAAAAAGGGGGTCCATTAGGATTATACAAAAAGACTTTTACAAACGGAAGGAGTAAGTCTTAACCGGTGTTAAATTCTAACCAAAGATTTTTCATCACTACTTTGTCGGACCCTCAATAAGAGGTTTAACAGGTTCTAGAACTGTTATTTTTTTAAAATTTAATTTGCATGAATCAATTAATTCCTCTATTCGCTTAACTCGATGTGCTATGTAACTCTTTTAATTAGAGGTTCAATGACTCTGAATCAAAGAATAGGCATTGAACTACTAATTAAATTAATTATACCGATTCTATTTGAACCAATGGTTTTTAATTACGGGAAAGTAATGGATAATGCACAAGAATTCTTTCTTAGTAAACACTGCAAAACTGGTTAATAAAAATATAAAAAATATTAGGATTCCTTATATACGTAATAGGCAAATAAATGTAGCTCCCAAACCTTCAATGGGATATCCGCCTCTTACTAATAAAAACAACCGCCCTTTCCTTATTCATGCTATCAAAACTATCGAAACCCTTCCCTACTACTTAACCTAATCCATGTTTATATAGTATATATTTTTATAAGTATTTTTTATACATTTATTTACAAAACAAGTGCTTATACCTTTGCCATGGGCTCTGCTATAGTGTAAATTCCGACAGAAAATACCTGTAAAACACGCTAATTTTACAAAATGTAGAATCATATTATGAGGGGTACTAAATCGAGATTTTGCTAAGAAAAAGCCAATTCTGAGCGTTTGCAAGAAAGTCATATTACCCTTAATATAAAACTTGAAAGTATTCCTTATTACCTGGAAATCATAGAGGAGTACCAATATCTCGAGTTAATTTTAAAGATACAACATGGAATTAAAAAACAGGAAGAGAGTTAAAAAATCTGATTAATTATCCCTTAGTAATAGCTTAGAAGGGTGGAGCCTTTAGGGGCCTTAGGCCAATGGTTCGAATCCTGTCATCCCAATTAAATAGAACAATACTACATTTTCGTAGATAGAAAATTCTGAAGTAGAAATTAACGACAGCTTATAGGTTGTATAGGCTGAGCGCTCATTAGAATACTTACTTTAGTATGCCTGGCTTTTGACTGCTATATCTATTTGTTTCAACTTAATTTCGATACCCGACAGTATTTGTTTAAGGGTTTTGGGTTATTAAGTTTCCCCTCTTTTCCCTAGAGGTTCGCATGTATTTGTTTACTTATGGGACCATGTTGATAAACCCGCAGCTTTTTGGTGTATGTTATTTTACATTTCATATAAAAACATTTGTTTAATAGTATCCTTATTTCAGACAGGTAGACTAATAATTGAAATAGAAAGAATTCTAGTTTTATTTTAATGATAATTAGGATAAGGGTTTTTAGTCTATAATGGGCTTTTATACTTTCAATCAACTACTAGAATACAATGATGGAAGGCTCAAAGGCATTTATAAAAGCCTGATAAAGGGTACCTTTTGCTACATATAAGCAAAATAAAGTACAATTCATTTAAATAAACTGACTTTTAAAGATTAAAGAAAGGAATGCTACCTTTTCTTTTCATAGGCTTGAAGCATAGCTGTAATTGCTTGCTTAAAAATGCAATCTTATAAAAGGAGTGCGTTATATTTTAGAATTCCCTTTTTAGGATTAGCTACACGGACGCATAAATAAAACTAGGAGGAGCTGTAAACTATGTAATCTAAAAATTAGGTATAAACCAATATAGAGTTTTATAAAGGCTCCATTTTAAGCAAGAAGCATGGGCTAGCTTACCAAAGAGATTCGTTTATTAAAAAACTTAACTATGCATACGAAAAAGTAATAAAACTGAGGTACCCTTAGGATTTGAATCTTTGTCTTTAGTATAATTGAGCTTCCACTTTACCTTACAATCTCTAAATTTAAGAGTTCAATAGGGGCACTTGTAAGGGGTATATTACCACAAAGAGATTAGGCTTGAGATTGACATTACTACGCGAGATCTAGGAAATACGGGTATTTTTTTTAATATACAGTAAATAGCAGAATATGCTCTATTAACCTCCTGTGTTGAAGACTTAATACTTTTTTGTATGTTTTAGTTTGCATAGTCCCAGTTCCCAAACACAAACATTTTAAGTATATAAAAAACGCTCGGGCTAGCTACATATAAGAACTTGCCGTCTTATTCCATTATTAAGGGGAATCTCCATAGCAAAACCTAGACCTAGCTCCCTTATATTTATAAAGCACCCTTTAAACATTATCCTTGAGGACGAGACTCCTGGGAATTTAATAAATAGACTTTCTAAAGTGCTAATTACAGTAAGTCAATTTAGGGAAGCGTATTCGGAAAGTCTATCAGAACATAAAAAAGAAATAATCCTATAGTAGAGTGTCCTTACTTTAGGTGTCCTTTAAGTGATGCCCTGGGAACTCATATAAGAGGATCACTCTCAAAGATAAGGTCTTGTTGAACTAAATTTAATATCTTTCTATCTTGCTCTCGGGGTAAAACTTAGTATTATAATAGAAACCAAAAGGCTTGCATAAAAATGAATTTATTAAACGGACACCTTCTTAGAATCAGGGTAAAAAAAAATTTTAATCTAAAAAAGAGGACCCCTTTCCAATTAATGAAATAACAAGTACAAATCTTATCTTTTTAACGGTAAGATAGACAGATAAATATCAGGTTCCTATTAGCCGAATTTCAGGATAAGAAAACTAGAACTGTTGTCTAATCCTAATAAGTAAACATCAGTTTACTCTAATTGTAAAAATGAGTTAGTAGCTCTAAATATGGGAATAAAATTCCAATTTGATTAATGGAATGCCTCACCCCCCCCTTTGTCTTTGTGAATAATTTTATCAACATTATGAAATCATTAGCACCAGTATTCCCTATAACAACTCCTGAAACTTAGCATCAGATTTTCAAATAGCTAGGGGTCTCTTTTAGGCGTTTTGAATAGGAATTTTAGTAGGGTTCTTGTAGTTGACGTTCTTGCTTCATACAGAGGTATTAGCGCGCATTAAGTCTTTAGTGTTGTATTAGGCATAGGCTATACAGTTTGGTATAAGTATTATACCGTAACAGGGGACGGCGAGTTAATGACTCCTAGACAAATTAAGAGTCTTGCCCATCAAGATGTTATAGACGGTATTCGCCAGGGTGCTTCTCATTTAACAAGTTTCAACAATGGAATTTTGTCAAGGTAAGGATATACGAAACATACCTTTATGATACTGTTTATGATTTAATACTTGCACATTGGAATACTTATCCACCTTTTAATGCTATGGATCCTGAGATGGCCATAAATACCTTTTTACTCTCAACTCGAAGCTGTATCCATTATTTAGAATTTAGAGCTATCAGGAGCACCTCTTCCTAGCTTTCTATATACCGTTCTCAATTTACCTAATATTCTTTCTTACTTCCGAAAAAACACAGTAGAATCCATAGCAGGGCTCCTTAAAAGAGAGGTACCTCTTCAAAAAGAAGGAAAATACAAGAATTATAAATAGAAATTTCTCTTATTTAGCATTGATTTAGCTTTCTATGTTCACAAGAAGGACTTCCGGTTTCCTAGATCAAATTCTATAGAGGAGGCGTAAAATGAAATATAGCTCAAGTATTCTTACTTGAATCATATTGAAAGGAAAGGGCGCTTAGAAAAGTTGAGAAAAGGGGTCAGATGAAATCACTTATATATGTAGATAATACAAACAGTGTCAAAAAACTCTGTTTATTTAGCGTTCAGTACAAGTGTTATTGATTTCCGTTAAATCCACGCGGTAGAGTAGAGCAGCCCACAAAAAAGAGTATGCCAGAGGTTCAAAAGATTAATCCCATTCTAAGGGTCCCTTAGTAATATATAGGCGTAATCCTTTAGCACTACTACCCCTTTATTACAGCTTCAGATATTCTTATTTGTAGTGGGCTTAGAGTAGCTTAATTGATGTTTCTTGATTAACCCTATAATTGAGCGCTAGCTCTAGAAACTCTTTTAAAAGGCAAGGAACTTATAAGCCTTTTTTTTACTAGAGTAAATCCTAAGTTTGTAAAGGAGTCTTGAAAAAAGTCTTACTGAATTTGTGTATGAGTCCTGGGCTTTTCATTAAAAATGAAAGGAGTTTGAAATTTCAGTAAGAGACTCTTTTCCTCGCTTTCCTAATAAATAAGGTCGCAATTGCTTCACTTGCAATAAAAGTACATTTCCTAAATTGAGGAGTAAACGGACTTCTTTTCTACGAGTAAGTGCCTATAAGTTATATTTTAGGATCTATTAAATAAAGCACTAACTAAGAAATATCCTGAGGGTCCTGTAATTTGTAAATTTGGTAGAATTAAGTTCTAAAGAGGTTTTAGAATAAAGTAAAGGGTATACTAAGACTTTTTTTGTTATATGTACCGAAAAGTAATAGGGAATGTTTTGAAAAGTTACAAAACAAATATTATATACCCTACAACTCACTATAGTCTAGACCCCTTTTGAGGCATCAATATAATATAATAAGTAAAAGTTTTGCTTACACATCATCAAATAATGCCATCTAATTTCCACTATACTACTACTTAATCTATTTTTCTATCTAACTAATTGGCGAACCTAACATTGAAAGTAAGAAGCAATTTCCTTTTTCCTGAATCTAGGAAATAAACTATAAAAGGGTACTACAATAAGAGTTTTTAATTAGTAGATAATTCGGGGGCGGGTACACTATAAAGCGGGTATCTAATAGGCGATTAAGAGATTTCTATATAGGGAAACAAATTTGAGTTATTGAAAGGATCTATTATATATTAATAAGAGAGTCTAGTCTAGTAAGTTTACCAAATGAAAAGGGCACGCCAGTAGGTAGGACATAAGACAAGCTGAGGTTTCCGATCAGGGTATCCTTGGCCACGTTCATAAACTAGCTAATTTTTATTAAGTTTGACAACTACACTTTTTATATTTCATTTTTGGATAAAGAAATAGAGGAGCTCCCTTGTACTCTGACCCATTTTTATAATTTCGTTTGTGCTGCCCTACAGGAAACACTAAATTTATACACGAATCCTTGTAAAAATATCTAAGGAATTTCCCTTCTTTGCATACCTAAAAGGAAACCCTTTTGTAAGTACACACATATTCTTTTTTAGTCTACTAAAAAGAGCCCTAATAAATTATTTAGCAAACTTTTCCTTTTACAAAAGAATATTATAAATATTTATAAAGAGTATAAATGTAAGTAAAAGAGGGGCGCTTCCTAGATAATACTTACAAAGGGGCACATAATTAGCTAACTTATAAAATAACTTTTAGGACTACCCGGGCAGTTATGAAAAAGAAAAACTTCTGCCTAATAAAGAACCCTAGCTAAAGGAATCCCTTGCAAAAGCTACCCTCCGGAATACAATAAAACAGAACTAAGTCTTCCTCTGGACCCTCGTATTATAACAAAAGTCAGATAATTTCAGGTTTATGTGAAACTAAGAAGAAAGGGAGAAATAACTTTACTTAATAACTTGTGTACCCGTTCTAGAATTACCTACTAAGCGTACTTAGAATTTTTTTTTAAGGGGCCGTAATGTAGTTTACCCGATTGCTCTAACTGGATAGCGTAGCTGTTTTCAAGGGCAAAGTTTAAACAAAAAAGAAGTTATATAGAAGTCTCCGCAATATCTGTATATATGTATCTTGATGAACTATTCTGAATTACGTAAAGTTTAATCCACGGGCGTTGGAGTATTTAAGCAATAGCTAATCAAAGTAAAAAGTCTTAAAGTTCAGTAATACAAGAGATTTAGAACCCGATTGGGAGGTGCCCCCGGGGTAAACTTAAACTGCAGATGCCTTGTAAATAGAATAAGCATTTAGTTTGTGGCAGACGCAGGTTCAAACCGTTTTATGATAATGAGTCCTAAGGTTTCCTTTTAGCATTTCGGAGAGAGATATAGTAACTCAAACTAGCAGCTTAGAAACATTATAAATAGTGTGTCCCATGGAATACTAAGAATTCTTCCCTTTGTCACAAGGTAGTTAAGAAGGCGCACCCATTCAAAGGCCTTACTTGCATCTGAATATTCTGAATTAAAATTTATCTGTAAAGTATTAGGTTAAGAGCCCCTCCGTATATAATAGGACTCTAAATAAAAATAATTAAATATAAACTAACCTATAAAGTCACCAAATATATTTTAATTTAATCTAGAAATTTGCTCTGGAAGACTCTCCGGAGTAGAAAGAGTAGAAGTTTTGCTAACCACATTTCTTTTCTAAAAGGTTCTAGAAAAAATACTATAATTATGTTACTGAGATATTCGTTAGTGCGAGAAAATTATAAAAAAGATAGAAGTATCTATTTAGTATATAGTGATGGAGGCAAAACTCATATTATTTAGACTGTATCAGATATTTTTATTACGCAGGTTTAGGGTAAATCAAGATATTAACCCGTATTATGTCAATTCCATAAAAAATAACTAGACTCTAGGATAAGGAGCCCCTATTATAAAACCATATGATAACCTGTAATAGGTATTCTTCCTTTTGTGTAGATTGCCCTACATTAGTTCTGTCTTGATAGTTATGATAAACTTCAATCTCTTAATACCGATCTAGTAAGTAATTAAGTCAACAAGTCCTTTACTAGCAACTTTTAACCAGTTTAGGTTAGAGAAACCAGTAGCAAAAAATACTAACTAGCCCAATTATTCAAAATTTATTCTATAGGAAATCTTAGAGACAAGCCTCCTGTTATTTATATTTCATATTTTTTGAATTTGCTTTCTTTATTGATCGTAAAATTAATAGTGCGCGATCCTGCTTCGAGAAAGTTTACTGCTTTAGATCTCTATTTAAATTTAAAGGACATAACACCTCGTGAGAAATAAGGGAGTTTTCGAACCCGAGAACAACTCTTGTTCATAGATTTACAAAAAAGGGAATAGAGAATATTAAAGGTCCTTTACCTATTAAACCTAACCTAGTTTACAACTACTAGCCATATAAATTTCCTACTATCGTGATAGGAGTTAAAAAAGATTCTTCCTAAGAGAAGCACATTGTAACTTTAAAACCCCTATACTGATATATCCTTGCTTAAAAAAATATATTAAAGGACCTGTTCCCATAGTATGCACCTAAAAAGTAGGATTTTATTCTACCTTGTATAAATTCTTCTTAATCTTTGATCCGTAATTATATATCATATAAATCACGTATAGAATCAGGATTTCTATATGCTCAAATTAGAGGCGTATAGCTAACCATGTTATTGGATAATATAAAGAGAGAAGATTCGAGCCTATGTAGCCTGAGCGCCCTACCACTGTGATGTTTAAGGTGTATTTCACATATTTGTACTAAATTAAAAATAGACCTTTACTAAATATGTAAGAGCATCCAGAATTCCTTATCAAAAAAGTAAGGATATAGTCAGTGCATAATTTACAAATAGAAATAGGAGCTGCGTGTAATATAACACTAACCCAGATACAGTATGCGCCTCTAACCTATTAGAAGTAAAGTTTTTCTATTCTATTCTATTATAAATACGACTTCTTCCTATATAGCGAGTCGGACTTGGCTAAATTAATTATTTAAAAACATATAGGCACACAAGGAATGGTATTCTGCTTAACCTTCTCTCAACAGATCCAGAAATATATGATACATTTTCTACTGACTAGGGTACCATAGGCTAACAGAAGTTGAACAACTGACACATCAAATTTAACCTTTGTCCTTATCTTTTTTACAAAATAGTAGTAAACTTATACTTTTCTGGGACATCTAAGCAAAGACTTTGACTCTTATATTATTTTCTAAACTGGAAACACATTTTTGTGAGTTGAGTTCGTGCCCTTGCTTTAGGCCCACTTTTTATAAATGACCCCTATTAGGGCTCGATCTGTTACTCTTTTTTGTATAGAGTCTTTTGTTAGCTTAAACAAGTTAATTTTCTGAATAGGAGTCTCCTTTATTATAGACTAGCCTCGATTCTGTACTAATTTAAAATGACTTTAACCAGGTATATTGCAAGAATCTAATTGCCGAGTACCTCGAGTCTCTATCAAAAAGATATATGTTATGTTTTAGCTTTATTTTGCTCCCAGTCGATGCGCTTAATTCTTTAGTCTAATAAAGGAGGCTTTATGCCGGACTCCTCCTGTCTGAGAAGAAATATTTTATTGATTTTAGAAAAGTATTTTTTAAATTCTATACTTTAACTTCTTAGGAGGAATTTCTTTATTTTTAACACCCTGGTCATTTTTTGGTATACTTATTTAAATAAACGGGGTACCCCTGTAAGCTAAGTGGGTTTTATTAGGCGACTCTTTAACTTAGATTTTTACTGGAGAAGCTTATATAGGAAATACTTTTCAGGAACTCTTAGCCTAGTAGGACTGCCCCTGAGATACCTTACTTTTACGTTGAAGCTCCTATGACTCTGGGTGTCCTTTAATATACCTATGTAATATCTATAAATTAAACTTTCAAACCTATACTCGTATTCGAAAGTAAGCCTTTAATCCGGGACTCTATTTCGGGTTTTATAGCACTTACAATTATTTAGGAAATGCTCTATCGACGCGAGGACTCTTTGATAGTAAGTCTCTGTCTTCTATCTGCACTTTTTTACTGGGATGGCTAGGATGAAAGGTTTTAAGAATAATAGAAAAAATGATTTAGTGTAGACTTTAGGTACTGAGTGCAAGCAAATTGGTTGATAAAAAATAGAAAAGCTTTATAGACCCCCCTATAAGGGAGTAACTCTCGTATGTAAGAAGACTAAAGGAAAGACAGTATAAATTACCCTTTAACCCGTATGATCCCCATTTCAATGATCAAAAATTTATATACTGGTCAGACACTAGAGCACTTTATTTACACAGGGTAAATTGGTAGAATAATAGAGACGAGCTGGTTATAAACTTTAGCTAAGTATTCTTATTTAGAAGGGGATTTCTCCGCTAAAGGCAGAGATTGCTCTTGAGTCTTTTTCTCAGGCACCTTCGTATAAAAATATACTGAATTTGAAATTACTAGGAAGTGCTTTTATCCATATAGTTTAGGGATCTGTCATAGTAACTGGATAACCTTCGATTTAATAGATAGATCTTAAATTAGTCGAAGAAGTTGCCCTTTCTCGACCAGTACCGTATCTTTCCTACTTCTATAGCATTATTTTTATGTAATACAAATAAAGATAAAACTTGGGTTATGCTATAAGGGGCCCACTGAAGGGTTAGGAGGACCAAATCATACAAGAGTATGCTTTATTTTAGTAAGAATAACATTTAACTCCTGATTATATGTTATTAAGGTTTTAGGTTTCGATTTACCGGAATGCTTCGAGTTGATAGAGAAGCCTGGTACTTAGTATACAGCAGTTAGGAACCCTTTTATTATCCCTTTTTAACTATACAGAATACTTTCTAGTTTAAGGTATTTCTGGAGCAGACCCTTATATTTATAGAATATGAAATTACGTCCTATTATAGACAGTAACTCATGATTCAAATGACATAAGTCTGAGCATCCCTCTGCAGAAAGAAGTTTTTTTGAATCACTTCGAAAGTCTGTGTTACTAATAGATTGTTGAATAAAGCTCCACTTATTTTGGTAACCCATATTATAAAAAAGGAATACTTACTCTTAAGACCCTTGAATTCCCTATCTCATTCAGTTCTACCAGGGCCCTTAAAGTTTGACAAGCAGTATAGTTTGAATGCTAAAACGTAATTCAATTTAGGTATATAGAGTCTCTATTTAATAGCTTAATAGTTTAAAGTGTTGCTTTGTACTCAAAATCGAGGAATTCTCTTCTCTCAGAAAGACTAAGTATAGATTCTCTTTATCTAATCTGTATCAATTACATTCTCTAATCCAAAGCAAACGACACAAGACAACAAGACAACAAGACAACTAGCCCAAGCACCATGAAAAGCAGCTACATGGACATGGTTAAATACCTATATTAAATAGGAGAAATAAGAATACTTGACTTACACGATTTCTAATTCCTGAAACAAGTCTTACTATTTAAGTTAAGGTGCATCTTTCCCATTCCCATTTGGTTTAGTGTTATTGGGATTGTCAGTTGGTTCTTAAGATTCTGACTCTCTAGTTCGTCATTGCTCAAAGGAGGATACTCCCATTCCTCTTCAGTTCCTTCAGAGCTATAAACGATCCTTTATCCGCTTGTTCCATTTCTTCTCGATTCTTATTAAAGTCCTCTTCTATATAGGATAAAAAGTAAGAAAAAGCTCTTAATTGGGTCTCACTATACTCCGCTAATTACTATTTACACAAGAAAGATTTCCTAAGACTTATCAGGCTGGCGTTGATTTAAGTAACAAACCTGGAAACAATATAAATTTCTTTTGCTATTCCCAGAAAACCCAAATCCCTAAAATGAGTTTCGACATAAGTATTAAGTGTCTTATAAAATGTAAAAAAAACTCGAAGTACTTGATAGAAAAATATGTAATACCCCACTCTGCGAACCCTCATTTCTTTTTTGTTTGCAATATTTCATCAGATGTAAAGAGCAAGACTGCAGCAAAAGATTCCCATTACGGCGAATTCTCACGCACCTCTTATAGTACTTTAGAAAGAAGCTTCTATATAGAGTCTCCGGGCTCTTTAATTTAGGTTTGTCAGGTATTTGCCGGTGATAGAGCTTACTGCTTCCTATTTTTCTTTTGTCTAAGAATTCCCCCATATTCTGAAATCTAAGTGCTTGGAATCTTAAAATGTGGTAATGCGGGAAGGCTCGCCCGAGTCAAACTTAAAGTCATTTTGATAGTAAACTTCTAATTAATGCCTTAGTCAGAGTCAAGAAAGGGAGATGCTACAACCTAACCGTGTTGTGAGAAAAGGAAATCCTTTAGTGACGGGAAACCTTTTGCTAATTAAAGCCCCAACGCGATCTAATTTCTCGGGAAAACTGCAAAAGTCCATAGATATGATAAAGAAATAGTGGAGCCTTACCCGCCTTTGATAGAGTAGCGCAAAGTAAGGGGGATCTACTAAAAATCTTGCAGGTCTATACGCTTCAGAACTCCTGGGGCCTCCCTTCAATAGGTTTTTATTTATAGAAGGAAGTGTAATACAACAGAAATAGGCTAGAATAACTCCAAAAAAAAGGCTAGAAGAGCAAGCACTTTTCAAGAAGGACTTCAAAAGGATAAAAAAGAGTTGGGACTCATCATAACAATCGATTCGAACTTTAACTTTTTAAAAACTACACCCGGTCCGTGACCTACTTCATATACGGATATACATACAACTAAAGTCTTCTATGTAAGTGATTTTATACCTCTCCTACTTTTAAGTCACAATAAATAGGGATACTGTATACAACGTTATACGATCAAGATTTCCTTTAGGAAGGCATAACTCTGTTAAAATATTAAATATGTATATACTTTATTTTTCTTTTCTGGTATCCTTCTTCAAAACATGCAAGTTATTTATTCAACGCACAAAAGTTAGGACATCATTGATATAATCAAGTATATTAAAATGAACAAGATTCTACTAAAACTTTCGTACAAATACAAACATTAAGGCTACTTAATAAGGGTTTGAATTTCATTAAGCAAATCCATATACTCCTTGTTTTATTAGTTAGGGGTATATAAATGCAAGCAATGAAAGAGCTAAGATACATTCCTTCTGATATAGACTCTAATAATAAAGCTGTATATAGGGTCGTATAGGTTTAAATCAACCAACAAAATAAGAATAGTCTTGCCCTAACCCTAAGAATATTTTGCTTTCTTAAGCGGTTAAAGACAAACTCTTGGACAGATAATTGCGAATTGAATCACTTAGATAAAAATTGAATTCTCGAAACTGAAAACTATGAATCTTCACTGGTACTCTCTTAAAAGTATGAACACTATTAAGATAAGACTGCTGGGTGACAGTCGATCACCTTTTGATTCTCGATTGAACACTGACAACTCAAACTAAATTGGATAAGGGCGCGCTAATAGGTTCAAGTCGTAAATAGAATGGGTTTACAACAGGAAAGAACTAACAAGAAGTTCTTTTAAAAGTTTGAGATAACAATAAAAAAGCCAGCATTTTGGTATTTTTGTATAATGTCAATTTGGTGACAGATCAATTACAAGGAGCTTAGCTCGGTTTGAACCTCAAAAATCTATTTCCACTACTCTCCTTTTGCTTTTAGTTCTACATCTACTTATTCTAGAAATATTCTCAATAAAGTTCTAAGGCTAAGGACAACAATTAATTACAAGAATAAGAAAAACCTACTATAAGGCAATTTCCGTGCCCTAAAAAACGAGTTAGCCTACCCAGTAAACTGTTTGTACATCCGAGCCTTTTGCGTGCGATTTAAGACATTATAGAATCTTCTTCAGAAAACTAACAGAAATCCTCACTAAAAAGTAATATTCAATTAAGTCCCGAAACACAGATATAAGAAAAATATGACAAAAGTTTTCCGTAGTTAGCACACAAAGTCTATATAATAGAAAAGTTCTTTTTTTGTTTCAAGTAAGGGTGATAGGCAGCGGGGCTGGAATCTATTGAGTAATTTTTTCGTCTTTCTTTTTTGGCATTCTTCCTTTTATCAGTAAAGCCTCAAAAAATGAAATATAGAGGACATGCAATTTTAGATATAGCAGTAAAATCATATACCAGATGAGAGACAAGGGGTATAAATAGGGTAATAAGAGGGTAATTGCCCCTTATACAAAGTACTAGATGAATCTCCTTCGGAATCCTTGTAATAAACTTTAAATAATATATAATTAGTAAGTGCAAACAAAGGCAAGAACTTGATAATCAAAAGGTATATGCAAGCGATTATTCAATACTCATTTATTTAGACAATATCAGTAATTCAGCGCAAAATTAAAGAATCTTATTTTTTATATAACTAGAGTGCTTTAGTCTCTTTTTACCAAAGTGTATAAATCTAGCTAAGCTTTTCTATATAGTCATGCCCAAGCAAAGCTAGATCTTGCAAAGTTAAGTAAATATTTGTCTTAAAGAGGGCGAGGTAACTCATTCTGTTTTTGTACCGGGTATTATATAAGACCTAATGTTACATTGTCCTTGAAACTTTTACTAAAACTACGTGTTTTATTACTAATCTTATTTTCTAACTGAATATTGGGGAGCAAAACCCTAGTAAAAAAGATTACAGGATTTGAGATACATAATAGGAAAGCTTGGACCTTAGATTTGAGTCTGCTCTACTAAAAAAAAGGGCACTCTCCTTAAACTAATGATACTCCTTTGAACACGTGTAATCTATATTATGATTAATGCACTCAAGCATACAGGATCTCTAAAGCAACGTAACAAAGTAGCAGATTTTTAATATTAAAAAATGGGGTAGGTAAGTGAAAGTGAGTTTAAGGGTTAGAAAAGGCTGCCTCCTTTAAGGGATTGCTTGTAAGTTTTTTTATATCTCCAGGAACCACAAAATACTTTTTTTACTAGATCCTATATTTTTGGGGACTCTGCTAGACTTAACCCTCTTTAGTTCAATCAAGTGAAACTTAGGAACTAAAAAATTCAGTGGTATTATAAGTCATAGGCATTTTCGGAACTTAGTAAAAGGGCAAATTAAAGTAAAAATATAGCAGGAGGTTCTTGACCGGTTTTTGTATACTCCTATTCTTGTGAGCTTCTACCCAAGTTGGCATAGAAAATAGCACTTAATTTTACTCTTCAATCCACGGAATTAAGAGAGAGGCCCCTTTCATTTTTTGGAATATTAAATTTACCTAAATATTTAGCGCTACTCGATATAATACGCTAAAATAGGAATCTAATCTCTACTTCTTTAATTCTGGAAAAGAGTAAAACTCAACTTTGGGTTATATAAAGCAACACCTCTAGCTAGTCATGATAAAGAGAAATTACTGTAATACAAAAAGCTTCTTTTATCGGGCTGTCCTTATTCTTTCTTCTTTGAAAATTCATATGATATAAGTTGCCCTGGAAAGGATTAAATCCAAGTAGGTAAGCTTACTTACGTTATAAAAAGTCTCTCATTTTAATAAACATTTCCTAAATAGAGCGTGCCTCACTATTAAATTGGAAACCATATTATTCTTTTTTTAATCTTAATAATATTAGCATGGTAAAACCTATGGAATGCCTATCTATTTTCCTCTTTCCTTTGCAAGGGACATGTATGAATGAGAATGGGTAATAAAGGTTTATTACAGCTGTAGGCTTAGTGTTTACTACGGTTATGCTTAAACTGGGGATTCAAAAGCATTTAAAATAGAATTTATTATCCAGACTTTTTAAAGAGTCCAGGCTCAGGGGAGTTCTGTTGGGTGGGGAAAAGGACTTTCTTTTCAATGATTATAGTATGTAAGGGGTAAAGAACGTTAAACTACGGATCTCTTTCTTTTTCTTGGAGAAGAGTTTGGGGCCCTCAACTTTGCCCCTTGTTTATATGATAGGAATGCCGGGGTACGTCTTTTATTGATATGCCATGAAAAAGACTATACTTAGTTTGAGATTTGCTTTAGGTGAAGCCCTGGTAATTTCAAAAGTAAATGTTATGAGAATCCTTTATTATTTTATTTGAACTTGCTTTGAACGCTTTTTTTCTTCTCCACCAGACTATAACCTCTGGTATTACAATTATTAGGTATTTAAGTAAAAATTTACAGCTTAAGCAAATAAGGGCACTCTTAAACAATAAAAAGGAACGCAGTCAGTCAAAGCTTATAAGGATCTTAGGAATTAAGACTGAACGAGATTTTGTATATAATAAGAATAATCATTATAATTAAATTCTTTCTTACAGAACTCTGCTTATTCTCAAGCTATGCTAGTCTTTATATATACATTTTCCGTCGGCGCAGGCATTACTAATAATATAACCCTCCTTCAACTCCTTTTAAGTGTCAGCCGGTTTTAAGATCTAAGATTCACTAGGATAATCCGGATATGTACCAAAAGAACAAATATAAAAAAATATAGAACAAAACTTTTTTTTTGACTAAACCTAAAGACGGGATACTGTGAAGGAATTAGCATAGAAATCCCTAATTTTTGTTTTGTAAGAGATGAATAAGTAGGAGTATGATATGAAAAAAACGGATAGAATATGTTGAAAAAGGCCGAAAACTACTCGAGAAGTTATTCGGTGACTTTATAGCGGGCGAAAGTTTTACTTACTGTTGGAGTTCAGAGCTTTATTAAATTAGCAATTAGAATTGAAAATAGTGTCTTGGCTTACAAGCATAACTCATCAACCTATCCCATGCTGGAGCCTAACCTCTAGATGTACATTTCATTTTTTGGTTGCCTGACCGGTGTAAGATTTTTGGTCTTGAAGACAATAAGAGTTTTAAAACTATTTTATTTTGTTTAATTAATTAAGTATTTTTCAATATTCAAAAGAGCGCGACTGAATATACTTTAAGGTTAGGGAATTCTAGTTTTTATCTGAAAAAGTCAGGGGTTCACCCGTTTTGATAGATTTAAGGGAAGTTGTCCTAACTTATCTGATTAATTTCCTGGGATCTTGATTATAACTTAAACCTTTTACTTTTATTCCTCCAAAATACATATAATGTTATTGCGTACCTTGAAAATTACTACGATAAATTTGAAATTTGAACTCAGTAACTTTACTTGTTTTATAACATAGTTCAACGTAAGTCTCTCTACAACAAAAAGTAGCGGGATACCTAACAAATAAAGAAGTCCAGAATAAATAAAAAAGAGAGTTTGTACGTGCTAGCCAGTAAAAGTGTCCTTAATTTCATAACTAGGGATAACATTTTTTTCTATTAAGTGAATACTAATTTATAAAAAGGTTCAAAATTAATCAGAGTAAGGATACAAGTATTTACTATTTATTTTAGGTCAAGCATTCATTTCATCGCTAAAATTAATATTTTAATATCAGAAAAGTGTATCTATAAAATTGAATGTGTTCAAATCTATTGGACTTTGTATGGATCTGCCTTACTTTGTCAAAGTTACATTGCTATTTTAATTGTTTTTGAAGGGAAAAGCTAGCTCAAAACTATACAAGACTGAGTCCACACAATTATGGGTTTATACAAAAAGTAATAACATCTGGCATTTACCAAAACAAAGGCTGAGTAAGTCCTACTACTATTAAATATAAGGGTCGACCCATAAAGAGATACCTTGTTAGCTTTACTACTCAAAAAAGAATACTAGTTACAAAAAATTACACAACAAAGTTTAGAACCCTGGTTTAGGGCAATTGAAATCATAAGTAGAGCACTATCGGGTTTAGTAATCGAAGGCTAATTCGCTGCTGTGAGCTCCTTTAGGAGTGATCCATATTTACACAGGTTTTAAAAGCTGTTTTTACTTCTTTATCAAGCCTATACTGAGCTTTTTACCTTCTCTTATGTCTACCGCAAGTAGAGCCTTATTCTAAGCTAAGGATACATTTATAATTTCAGAAAAACCCCTTCCCAAGGAGTCCTTGTTTCAAAGGACCTTCAGAACGATCTAAAAAATGGAGTCTTGTAAAAGTACCACATTTCAATACTTCACTTATTTAGGTATTTTAATTTACAGAATTACTACTAATACAAAGTCACAAAAGAGCTTTAGTCGAGAGAAGGATCCATTATTTTCCTACTAAAGGGGCGGGGCCACCCCTAATTACTAGTCTTTCTTGCATTTTTTAGACTTATACCTAAAATCCTCACACTTACAATTAGAGTCTTTCTAACAAATTAATAGTTATGCTTAACTCAAGCAAATCCGGCTAAGATATTCATACAAAAGTAGCCTCTTTTGACACATATAATTTTTGCTACAATCTCATTCATAAAGTAAGTGTATCCTTATTTAAGGTTTCGGAATAAACGATAAGAGCCCTTTTCTGACCCGTTAAACCAAGAAAATGACTTTCGACAAAGAGTTTCTACCCATACAAAAAACCCCGGATCCTATTTACTTAATTTTCAATTCCTCTTGAAAATCCTGTGTAACAAGCTTTTTTCTTTTTGTGGACAGAGATTTCAATTCACATAAAAGCTAATCCACATATATTTTTCCTAAATTACTGCCACCTTAATTCTGGTTTTAGGCATATAACCTCATTTAAATTACCAGTATCTTTTTCTTAATAAAGTTAAATGCTAAGCAAGATTCCTCACCAGCTTTCCTTCAGTTCTGCGCTTAATAATTATTATTATACTTTAGCAAAATAAGCTTCCTTTATTAACAAAACCTTTTGCCTCTCGGGACACTGTTTTATAGAATTGTAGGGGCGGGCGTCCTAAAAATGCCTGAGATTGGGCGTTAAAAGAAAGAATTTATATAAAATTAAGGCCCCTCCTAATTTATTTTATCCCCTTTTATTTATTAAAAAATTTCTTATTATTTTTAATATTAAGGGAATACCAAAGAGTTGCGGTCTTAGTCATTGCTTTTTCCTCGCAGCCGAATCTTTTCGGAACAGATATAAAACCCAGAGCTTCTGCTTAGTATAGGACATTTCATTTTTTAGTTTTTGGATAACAAGACTTTCCAGTAGTTACTATAAAGAGCTTTTAACTTATCCAGTTGCCCTCATCTTTGTTTATATAAGAAGGAAACTTGTATTACACAACTCTTTTTAAGCATTTCTTATATTGAGTATTAACTCTATAATATATGCTGCCACTAGGGCTTATGTTTTCATTCTGGATACTCTCTTTTTACAATGCTTTATCTACGGCCACGTATCCCACTTTATTTCAAGCTAGAATTAGTTAGACTTTCGAATACCCCGTAAGTAGGGACCCTGTCATATTAATATAAACTGCAAAAGACTTAATAGAACCCTGTTTGTTTACAGTTGGGGCTTAGCTGGTGTGAAATCGGTATTGTTATAAAAGACTCCAGAAGAGGTTACAAACTTTTTTTATAAAGGGGGGCTTGTGTGTGTTAGAAGCAATAATACTAAATCTCGTTTATTCTTAATAATTTTTACTTAGGTATTTTGTTTCATGAGTAATTTTATGTATTAAGGATTTTTTAAAGATATTTTTGTAATAATTATTAGAACAGAATTCATTTTGTTAAAAAGGAAAATTCAACAGAGAATATAATTTTAAAAGAATTCTTTAATAGGGAAAGTACCTCTAACCTGGGATTCTATTTAGGGTGGAACTGTACAAGCCTTCTTTGTTTGTAAATCATGGAAATCCCTAAAATTGTCAATAATTCTTGAAACAAAAATTTTATTTACTTTCAAATTACTTGTATTTATGCTACACAACTTTAATAAAAAAGGGAGGGACCTATCTCGTATTTAGGATAAACCTGATTCCTAAACTAAAGAAGTAAAAAGCTCTTGAACAGCAGCACCAAAAAAGACCCTTTACCTGCTATACTCTATTATTACCAAAAGAATTGGATGCAGCAAGAAGACATTTTTTACTTAGATACCCTGCCTTGTAAATCAGCAATTTACAAGATTTTACTGAGGTTATACCCATGCCACTTCGTCTACAAATCCATATTCTAGCTTGCTCTACCCTATAATAAGCAGATTAAATCCAAGCCGTATTCTACTAAATAAACTTTATTAAAACGAATTGTCGTATGAGCGAGGGTATACATTATCTAAAAATTTATCTTACTACAGCCTCTGACTCTGAGCAGTTTGTCATAAATGAGTAGCAATAGAATTCAGTTGTTCCTTAAAACTCTCTAAACTGGGACTTTGAATAATTTTTGTTGGCTCAAGCACTTCCTTACTTTTAGAATTCCTTGACAATTTTATACCCAACAAAGAGGTAGACTCAGCTACTGGATATTTTGGGGATAACACTAGGAGGTTAAAAAATATACTGAACTGAGATGTAATAGGTATGGGAAGTTTAGAATTATTGTGCGGTCTATGCCCTTTGTGTGAAATTAACTCTGAAAGAGTCTGGTTATAGGAATTACTAGAAACTTTAATTTGAATTTTATTTTACGGGAGGCAAGGCTATATCAAAAGGGTGTAGCTGAATTATTCTTGGCGGTTTTTCTAAGTATTTTGGAGCTTTGAGTTTTCAGTACTTCCTAATTTTTAACTAGTAGATGAAGAGAAACTTCTATACACCTTAACAATACTTAATTTAGAGATAGGGCAACCTAGTGCAGGCATTGTTCCGAAGGGAATTATAAATAAAAAGGCTTTGTGTTCTAATAAAATATCGCAAAACCCTGTGGCGACTCTCTAGAAGGACGTAGGGGAGAGCTTTTGCCTTAAGTACAGCCTAGGAAATACAAAATGAAAAAATAGCGGTTTGATCTTGCTTTTTAGGGAGAGCTCTTCATAAAAAGAGGTTTTAGTTGGGGTAGCTGAATGACAAAAAATCAAATAGAGGAATAATTTTAGTAATTAATATACATATATTGATTGAAGCTGGTTAACCTGAGTAACGAAAATATATATATATAATTTGAGAGTTCCGAGATACTCTCTACTTAGAATATAACGTAAAAAAATCCCTACTCAAAATTCAGTAAGAGTGAAAGAGCCAAAGCCCTTTTCGAAAAAGGAGGGTAGATTATGATGCCGTTTGTCAAAACAGCCCTAGTAGAACTTTCCTATTACTAAACTAGAATATATACCTTTCACGTTTCACAAATCCGTATCTCAGAATGCTTTCTAATTTCTAGATATCTAAATCTTATTTTAAAAGAAATTTACACGGAGGTAGTAGCGTTAATAGCCTTTTGTTGCTCACTAAGTTATAAAAAGGGTTGTAAATCAAATTAATCATTCCCCTCCATTCCATCATACAAGATGACTTCCTTTATTCTCCTAGAATATACGGGCTAGACTTATCCTATAAATTAAATAGGGGAACAAACATGAGTTCCTATTAAAAAAGTATTTAGCTTGCGCGGCTTTAATCAGGATTAAAGTTTTAAAGGATATCTTCCAAGGGGGGAAGCATAGAGTACTTAAGTGTAGGAGTCCGCTTTGAACAGATCTAAAATAGTGACGTGACTACGGGGCGCAGCTCACTGGTTTATTAATTGTACTTACTATGTAAGGGGATTTCTTATTATTACCTAATTTTATTAGGGATCTTATCTATCAAAAGGGGATCTTCTAAATACCTAGCTATCTCTGTGTTTTTTTACTTTTTTCTGTACTCGGTTTACTAATATTCCTTAACTGAAAAATAGTATTAAATAAAGCTATTTTATTTACTAAGTTAGCCCTTAGTTGGATAAAATAAGAGTGGGGGTTTACTAGGCGAAAGGGCTTGATCCAAGCTTTTTAGGAAAACTTTGACTTTTATCAGGATTTACCTTTTATATCTACAATTTTAAAGTAGCTAGCCATAGATACAAAAGTAATCTTTCAGTAAGGACTTAGCCATAAGATTACGCTAAGAATTACTTATGCTAAATGGGTTTACACTGCTAAGAATTATCTCCTAATTAATTATAGTAAATATCCGCTTCTTCTCCCAACTCCCCCCTGCCCAAGATGGTGTTCTAAGCTCTAAAAAATAAGGATGGTTTACATAGTTAAACACCAGATTTAAATAAAAATATATTTTGCTTTTTCTTGGAACCCGGATACTTTATTGTTTTTGTTTCATTGAGGTGCTATTTAGCACTTTTTAATCATAAGTAAATAAGGATTACCTACAGGACTTTGTTGGCTTTCTACTAATTAAATGACTCTTTTTTATTTCGAACAAAGTAAACCTCATTAAGAAGGGGCACTGACTAATAAAGTGTAACTCCAGCCTCTAAGGTTAATGCGTATAGTAAGCCTCGGCTAAAATTGCCTATATATAATCATTAGGTTTTGAGGTTAGTTAAGGAAGTCTCGAAAGTTCAATTTTAGTATCATACCAAGCATACTCAAGGTCTAGTATAAATAGACTCTAGAAAGACAAGAATACGGATAAGAAATTCCTATACACAATAGGAGTCTTTTAGCCTTAACTCCGTTCCATCGTAGCCCCACATGCTGAGTAAAACGAGGTTGTTTTATTCTCTATGAGCTCCTAGTATAGCTACTATATTCCCTAGAAAATTAGAGTTAATTTTAGACTGAAATGGAGATTCTGCCGGGTGGGGTCGCAATAGTATAGCAACGCAATGACTTAATACATACCTAAGAAACCTTTTTAAAAAAAGGGGATAGCTAAACA
This sequence comes from Pelargonium citronellum, assembly GCA_036897665.1. Lineage (NCBI taxonomy): Eukaryota > Viridiplantae > Streptophyta > Magnoliopsida > Geraniales > Geraniaceae > Pelargonium > Pelargonium citronellum. Next base: position 38,963 of record JAYMSZ010000002.1, read on the forward strand.
AAAGGCTGCTCTTCTATTGTAATTTTGTCCTAAAATCCTACAATGGGGTTTTTTGTGATGTATACTCTATGAACTTGACTGGTATATATACTATATCCGGAGTTAGGGGTATAACCGCTTAGATTAGATAACTTGTTAAAACACAAAGCTAAAGGCATATAGGCTCGTGAAGCTAGTACTTACTATAAAATAAGTAGGCATAGAATATTGTACGAGAGAGTTTTAGAATGAGTCTAAGGAAGACTTTTCCAGCAATGAGTAAAGACTTTTCTAAATTATAAGAAGAGAGGTAGCCCACGTAATTTTGAATGTAGTTGTAAAGGAGTTCCAGTCGAGAGTCCCTTTTTAGTACGAGAAAAAGGAGCTTTTTAGAACGCCAAGCTTCGGGTAAGAAAACCCTTGCTTTAAGAAATCCCTTAATTAAGGAGGCCTCCTTGTTTTGTTTAATAGAAAGCTTCAAAACAGCAAGGAACCCTTGACTTTTACAATTCTGATACACTCATACGCTACTCTTAGACTTTAGAACCTATGTATTATTCTACTTCCCTAGAATTCTGTTTAGTAAACCTGTACAAATCCTGAGGAACAGGAGTAAAACCCTTAATATACTACACTCAGTTCTATCTCGTTATTTGAAACCTTTCTTGAATTAGCCTATGAAACAGCCCAAGACTTTTCCTTTTATTAAGGCTTAGAAAATTCCCGGTTATACAGGGTTTATTAACATAACTAAAATACACGAGAAAAAGTCCCGTACTATACATACTGGGAATAGATAGTATTAGAGTCTTAGTATAGTCTTATTAAGGTTAAGGCAAGATTTTTATTGTTCTCTGTTCTTATCATTAAAAGATGGGAGAAGCCTTAGTAGTCTAGGAGATAGTCATTGTTCCCAACTAAAGGGTAATGTAGGAAGTATATTAGATAGAACATGAATACCCTATAACCAACAGCAACTGCTTACTCTCTTTCTTAAAAGGATTCTACTAGAAGTTATTCCTATTATTCTTACGGCTCATAATCATTTTACAACTAAATTGGATTTGAAACTTTAAACTAAGGAATTTTATTAAGAGGGGCTTCTTTTGTTTTAGAATTTATATACATATTTAACTTTCTAAAACCCCTTATTTTGGTAAAGCAAAATAAGCCTTCCCGGTTTTTTACTATCTTCCTAAATAAAGAATCCTAAATAAGGCAAAGCAGGCTTTCAAATGGACTTCTTCACTGCAAACTCCTTACTGATCTAGGATCTCTTAGCTCTGTAACTTACTTCTTACTCTTACCTACCCTAACCTTTCCTACCTTTATGAATACCTAGAATCTTCTTCTTCAGAGCTGTACTTCTCCAAGTTAGCACTTGCCTGTGGGTATGAGGCAAGGTTTCTCTTGTTTCCTAGCTACTAGAGTTCTACCTGTCTTACAGATACTCTTCTAATGGGGCTTATTGAAGATAGGAGTTATCTTACTTATAGAAGTTAGACTGATTAGTAATGTAATAGAAAGTAATAGACAGCAATAAGTATAGTAGTTTAATCTTCCTCTTGGCTGAGTTGTAGCTAGCACTATAGAGAGGCGAGCTTGCTTGGAGTCTTGTAAATGGTTCTTGTACCTGACTGTAGCGAAGGGAGCCCTTACACCGTGACACCAACTAGAAAAACAGACTTTAAAATTGACTTCACTGGAAATTCTTTACTTTAGTTTCAATTCTTTTATTCTATAACCTCCTTTTAATTATCAGGAATAATAGGAAACTTGAAATCATAGGAACACAAGAGCAACCTTTTACTTTAAAAGTTACCCAGCTGCTTCATACTTTGTTTGTTACTCTTATTGACCTCTTACTGTCCTAGAGCTTTACTCCCTATACTGTAACTGGATAGCCTCTTAGTAATCTTCATACTTGCTACACCCTTCTTTAAAGTCTTATGAGCTACAACTTCCTAACTACAAGCCTCTAAAACAAAGATCTTCTCGAAGCCTAAGAGGACTTGAACCTTGTCCCTTAAAAAGATCAATATCCGATTAAAAACAATTAGGATCCCCTACATGAGGGAGTCCAACCTTAAATCTACTTTCTTTTCTTGTAGATTCAGGGACCTCTTTTAAGGGTAACTAGAGGAATTTTCTTTTAAGACCCCCTTTGGAATATACTCCCATTACATTAAATTTAATTTAGTAGGCTTTAATTGTGATTTGAAACTTCTTGACAGAATCCTTTAAAGGGATACGCTAAGTTTAGTGCTAAAATTGTATTGAAAAAATGTTTGTTGGGGTTCTCCGCAAGCGCTTATTTTTTTAATTCTATTAATTTTTTAGGGCTTAACGGGAAAACAAGTTTATTTAATGAGTGAAGTGCTCCTCTAGACTTTACCAAAGGTTTTCATTTTAAAAGGAATTCTTTTATTTTATACTTTACCGGCTCTGTATACGACTAGGTTATCCTATTCAAAGATTGAACAAACTTGTGCAATATCCAAGATTAGTGCCTTAGTGCCAAGTTCTACGTATAAAGGACCCCCTTTAATTAACTAGATCTTTTATGGATCTTTTTTATTTCTAAATTCCAAAACGCAACCCTTCTTAGTATTATGTTTGTTCAGATTAGTAAATCCCCAAATTTATCTTCCTTGGAGCTTAAAAAAAGGACTTACCTAGCATAGATTAAGACTCTCTTTATAAGAGTTTAACTTTAAACTAAGGCATGAAAAAGTAGTCTCATTTCTTTAATGTCCTGGTTAATAGGGATCCTGAAATTCATGTATCTTTTGCCCCTGAAACTCTATTAAACCCCTTCTCTAGAGAGGTTTTGTATTGACTATAAACTCCTGCTAAAAGCTTCCCCCAACGTTTATAGGTTTAAAATTTATAAAGGGACATGCTCCTGAATCTTAATGAAAACTCTGTATTAATCAACGAAAGACACTGTGGCATAAAAGCCTCTAAAATTTCTAACTCCCGACATACAACTAGGATTTCCCTTTTCGGACTAAAAAATTGTATTTGATATTTCTATCACGTTATTTATTTATTTTCTATTTAGAAATAAAGGCTCCTGTTGGGTTATAGAACTGTTGTAATATCCTAAAGTAATCTATATGTTTTTTATATCTAAAATATAGTAAATCCCTGAGTATTGTTGACCTCTAAAGAAAAACTAACTCGCTTGCACAAAACCACCCAAGATTTCTTATCACTTTAAACTAATAAAGAGAAAACTTCCCTTTTAATTAAGCTTTGATAATTCCTAAGATTTTAGGGGCCCGCACCTCTCCTTTATATTTTTTTATACGCCTTTGTTTTAAGATTTAGACGAGAAAAACCCCGTATATTTATAATAATATTTACATTTTCTGGGCTAGACAACTACAACTTAAGAAGACCTCTTTTTATACTTATAGACTTTTTTTATTCTTTGCTAACCAAACTTGGGTTGGGAGCTTGAGGGACACAATAAGGAACGAGAGCTATTCGTTAATTCATTTTTATGCACTTAATTTTAATATCTTTAATATTTCTATGGGCTTCCAATCCGCACTGTAGCAAAGCTTTGGACTACGAGTTTTGTTAAAAAGCTTCCGTATTAGATACCCCAAACCTCTTTAGAACATACCGAAAATAAGCATGAACCCGCATATGAGTATACTATAGGTACATAACTTTTAAGAGTCGGAGTTTTTAGCTTAGCAGCAATGGAAAATGAGATTAGTACTATATACGTACGAAGGTAGCTAATTCGAACTCCATTTTTGAAATCTCCTAAATACATAACAGGCATCCCCTTTCTTTAGTTATGGAATTCTTAAGTGACTTACTACATTGTGTCGAAAAACTACTCTCCTACTAGAAATCCCTCAAAAGGCTTATCTAAACTAACAGAGGGAAACCTTTTCCTAGGAATTTTAGGGAAAAACCCCGTACTCATTTGACATAGAAAACAACACGTACAGACCCCCTTCTTGAAGAGATAAAAAAGTCATATCGAAAGCCCCACCTTAATACTACTTGAACTCCTGAAGGCGTACCCTCCCTTATTAAATGTGAAAGCCATAAACTTGTTTAAATAGCAGAATATCTAGGACTTAAAAAGCTTAGTACTGCCCCTGTTTTTACTTTCTTTCATTCTTCACTTCTTTACTGGAAACAAGGCAAGAGCAAACCTTACTATAACAGCTTCAACTTCGGGAATGAAAGGACACTCTTTTTACTTTGAAAATCAATACTTCCCAATTAAGGACTACAAAAAAAGGGAATACATATCAATTAAGAAAAATACAACCAAACTGCGCTCGCCTGTTTACTTAATTACCTTGTAACCCTGCTAACCCGGAAAATATAGGATATTAAACTCTTTTAAGTGGCATAGAATCTGGAATCCCTACTTAAAATTGAGAACTCTTATCGCTTTAAACTGAAATACGAGAATTAGGAAAACTCCTTAGTTAGAAAACTTCTCGAAGAGCCGGCCTCCAGGAAAACTAAGAGAACCTAGTAATTCCTCGTTTATTACCTACTAATAAATCTAAACTAAAAGGGGAACTTGACTCCTAACCTTTTCATTCTAGAGGAGCTAACCCTTTTATGTATATAGTTTTAGAGTAAAAAATATGAAAAGCATTCAGTTTTACAAACAAAGAAAACGAGACTTGTCGGGTTTTACAGTTATTTCTCTGCTAAGTTGAAGTTTAGATTATTGTGAATCTCTTCAATGGAATATAAGAAAAGTAAGTACATCAAATGAACTAGAACGAGGCCCCCGAAAAGAGGTCTGGTAGGCTCCTCTTCTTTAGACAAATTCGCTGAGGAAGCTTTCCAAAGGATTGCAATTTAAGCCGGAGAGAGTTAAGATCAACAAGACGCTATTCACCTTAAGCAATAAAAAGGCCTCTTTAGGCCTATTAATATTTGACGTTCCATACGAATAGAGATAAAGGAAGCTTGTGAACATTCTTTTTGAATAATCAAAATAGACTTGTCGACTTCTAGACACTTAGTCTCACAATGTTAGCACGTATAATAAAGATTCAAATATGTTAACGACACGTATCCTTTTTTTAATCCCAATATAATAAATAGTTAATACTAAGTCATCCAGAGTTTGTTCCACTAAGTTAAATAGACCCACCCTTTATCTTAAATATTCACCAGTATAAGGTTTAGAAACGGAATAAGACGTTTGAGTAATGTTCTACTTACCCTAAATACAAAGTTTTCCTAAAACCCGTAATTTTAGAATTGTTAAAACTACTTACTGCTAAAAGGAGGAAAGACAAGTACCGGGCTTTTAGCTATATATATAAAGTATTATGATGCCTTACTCACATATGGTATCGAAAGAATAAAGAACAAGGGATACTTTTATAAATAGGAATTACTTGCCTAACACAAGCAATCCTTAGACTTAAAGTAAAGAGACTTAAGTCCTTAACGAACTAATACTTTTACTAATTCCTGTAAGCACATTTCAAACTAATTCAATACAAGTTTTCTGAAACGACATAAAGTCCTATCGAAGCATTAAGTTGACTAATCCTGTAACGTGATCCATGATAAAAACTAGCTATTCGAGAGAAGTAATACATTTATTAAATAACTTTAGAAAGTTAGGGATACCTATTTCTATTTTAAATATTCGATAGCAAAAAGGCACTCAAATTTGTTTAATACTTAAAGGGGTACTCGTTTCAAATCTTTAACAAAGTTTATAAGACACATTAAAACCCTGAGGAGAAAAAAAGAAACCTTCATTATGCTCCTCCTTATAGAACAAGCCTAGCCTACGATTAAAGACAAAATAGAACTTATTATATATAATAAGATAAATTTCTTAAAGCTAGCTAATTTAGATACCGGAGCCTTAAAATTTCAATATTTAAAGGCACCCAATATATCTTGCTTTCTTAATTAAGGACGAATTTCCGCAAAAAGGTAGAGAAGACTACTACTATTGCTGAAGTTTTGTAATATTACGTACCGAAATCCTAGTAAAATTAAGGTTGTTTTCTACTTTGACTGCCAGAAGTAAGATATTCTAATGTCGAGTCGTCCTTGTTAGCAACACGTATAAGCTTTAGTCTTTCCTATACTTATTTAGTAAGCTTATTCCTTAAACAAGTAAAACAAAGAAAACAAGGAATAGCAAGAAATTAGAATTCTATCGGTATATGCCCCTGACTATCATTCTTCGTTAATAAATCCCATGTGTAATGAATCTTTTTTAGAATGTATTGAGAGTATCTGGGAAATACTTCGAAAGGTGTCAATTTGTACAAGTTGTACTGGAATTTCCTACTTTAAAACGTGAAAGCTTGGTTTGTTAATGAAAAGGGGTTTCCGGATTTGTATGAGATAAGTGACTCAATTTTGTGCAATCTAAGTACTAAATAAGGATCCTTTGTCTTGTAATTTGGGTTTAAATACTATTTCAGGAAAACGAACAGGCTACAACTATTAAAATCCTAGAATACTTTTTAAATAGGCTTAACTTAACTAAGCTATCTAATTTATTACAAGTCAAAAGTTCCTACAATTACTACTAGTAGTACGACACCTTTAATACAGAGAAGAAGAATTCAATCAAATAAGGATTTATTTAAAGCAGCTTCTAGCATCTTTTGGTATTGAGTTCCTTTTTTTATGTTTAGGATCCTCTTATCCTTTTTGACGGACCTGACCTGATAAGATTTTGTGTTAAGACCATCTTAAAATCCTAGGTATTTCTTCTATTGGTAGAGTTTACGTTCTGTTACAGGGAAACCCCTTTAGAGAATTTGAGATGAGTGACTAATCAACCTAGTTAGGTCCTTATAAAAAACCTAAAATTTTGGATACCCTTGTCCTAAGTTCCCTATACTGCAAGCTCAATTCTATTAGGCAGTAATTTAGTAACAAATCCGTAGTCCTTTTTATCTCAAGTATGTAGTATCCCCCAACTTAGCTACACCAAGAATCCCATGGTCATAATTCCCATCCACCTTTCAAATAAACAAAAGAGCTAGCTCCTAATATTGTCAATTCTAAAGGATTCTTAATTAAGAGGCTTCTTTAGAGGTTATACATACCAAAGACTTCAATTTGCAAGGGGTATAAATAAGAGCCAAGTACCTTGTTATACCCTATGTATAGGAGTTGCTTAGGTTAAAAAGCATTAATGAGGTCCTTTTTGTAACTGAAGTAAAAATATTCTCAAGTTTATTGCGTTGCCTATTATTACTTACTAAGTCAAGGCTAAAAGATTACAAATCTCTTAACTGTTCTTACTCGGTCCGTGTACTTATACCGTAAAAAGTTACTAGTGTCTTTAACTAACCAAAAGTCTGATCTCTTTTAATATTAATAAGTGAATTAAAAAAACTAAGCTTTCTAGAGTTCTTTAAGGTTTGTTTATAAGAGTTTTACACTTAATTATATACAGCACGCTCTTTTAATTTACTGAAAACCGATACCCAATTTATTCCATGTCAATAGCGAGTTATAAGAATATAGCAGAATTTTAGTTATCTAACTGGGTCCCTTTCATTTTTTGGTAATGATACATCGGGGTATTTGACCAACAGAGAGCCCTCTATGAGTGGAAAAAATAAGGGAGTGTTTCAAGTTATCAGAAGGCATTCTATAATTCTGAGCATTTCTGACATCAATAAGAGTTGATTTTCATACACAATTAGCTTGTTTTAAACCTCGGATCGTACAAAAGGCTCCTTGGTGCCTGGCCTCGTATACTATAACTAAACCAGGAAAAGCTTTCATCTCCTTCGAAATAGAAAGTTTTGAACCTTCTGTCGTCTATATCTAGTTCTATATTTAAAAGTATAAAAGCTAATGTCCAGTAAATAACTGGTATTTTCGTTACGTAAACATACTAGGAAAAAACATGCTTACTCTTCTCCGCTTCAATCCTTTTTAAGGTATGTCGGTCTAAAAAACTCTACTAACTATGTTATTACCTCTTTTTATCCCCCTTCTTAGTATAAGCTTGCCCAAGAAGAGGCCTAAATGTTAACATATAGGTAAAAAGCTTGTAACTACATTAATTCACTCCTGCGTAGGACTTGAACCTATAAATGCAATCTGATTGGGGCTGCGTTTAATAAACTAAACTTTTGAGTAACAGGTTAAGTCAGGAAATACTAAAATAACAATAATAATTTAAAGCTTTGAGCTAACCTTCTCTATTTAATTTAAGTGTATCCGATTCTTGTATAGGACAAAGAAAAGATATCCATTGGTCAACCCTAATAAAAGGAATCCTACGAATTTAAAGAGTATTTACTTAACTTTTATATTCCAATTCAATGCTTAGCTAAGTAGAAAGATTTTAAGTATATGGTTGGAAAAATATTTCGTAAAGAATGCTCTGGGAATTCCTTTTTTATGGATCCAAGAAGCCTAAACTATGAGATGCTACCTGATATTAAATAATTATTCTCGTTATTTAAACAGTTTTCCTAACAAAGAGTCCTCTAAGACTCAATATATATAATGTAATGCAGGTATTTACTCTATACTGGGGGGCTTTTGGGATACTTAATCTACACCAACGCATATAAAAATAAACGGGAACTCTTTAATATAGTATATTCAACGCGCCCCCTCTCATTTTTAACATTTTTAATTTTTGACAATACTTTATTAAAATAAATTAATCAGGTTTTACTAGGAGCAAGGCTTCTACCTTTGCTTTAACAAAACCCTATTAGGGTTGGGTATCTATCTAAATTTATATCAAGGGGCTCCCTAGAGTCAAGCTTTCTGATCGAGTACTAAAACTATATTTTTATGGACTTTCTAAACCAAAAAGCCTGTATTGAACTAAACTCAAGAACACAAAAAGTATTACAAAAATTCGCAGGTGTTGAAAAAATTCATAAATCTTATAATTTGAATTCTTTTATAGGAGTCCTAGTCACACAAAACAAACAAAAGCGCATGCTATCCTGCAAGAAAACCCCTACAAAACTCTTATAAATGTAGTAGAACCCAATATTCCCAGGTTCAAACCACGCACTTCTAGGCCCTAACCTAATTTTTAGTAAATTTTATTCTATCTCAAACATCTATTTCATAGAAAAGTTCTTGGCAAAAAAGATTTAATGTTACAACGGGTGTAAATAATTTAGGTAAATTAGGAATACCCGTACATTATAAAAGGGTATCCCTAAGGAGAGTAAAGAGCTTTTTTCACGAGCGCGCCGTAGAGATAAGAGTTTTAGATCGATCCTGTTCAGCTCCTTGTCTTTTTTTATACATCTTTTTTAATCATTCCGGTCACGTAACACAACGAAGTCACTTTTATTCAGCGCTGATCCTAATATATATATGAGCAAGACTTCTACAAAAATGTGTACTAGTCACTAGAGTTTGTTAAAAGCAACCCTCCTTAAATGAATTGTAACCGAATTTTATATGTAATCTAAACAAAGGGCAGGGTATCAATGGCGAGTGAACAGAGATTTCAGAGTTATAATACCTTGCTCTTGTCTGGAAACCCCCTTCTCAAGTATGACTAATTAAGGAATATATAAAGCTAAAACAACTTATTTCCTAGAACCTTTTTGAGTTCAAAGACTAGACATTAACGTATTATCCCTCTCCACAAACCAAATAGAGCAAACTTACAAAAAGTTCAGCTAGTGACGAACTGCAAAGTCATCGGAGTCCCACCTTTTTATATATTTAAGAAGCAGTCTTTAGTTATTGTTTAACTAGGGCCTGATATTCTTACAGTTTTAGAATTCTCTGTTAATTGCAATTACTTTAAGATTGTCCTTGAATACTCAGTTATCTTGTAACCCTTATGCATTTGTGTTACCTACCTGACTGTACATAGAAATTTTCCTCATATTGTGATAGTCCAAACTTTTTAACTAATGCGGGGAGACCTCGTTTTCCTTTAGTTTTTTTAGATTTACTCAAACTTTAGAACCTATAAGGTTCCCTTTCATTGCCTCACCAATTGAGACTTAGAGATTCTTTACTTTATACCCCAAGAATTCTCAGAAGTTAATGATAAGACTAGAAAACCCGTTTCTAACATCTCCACAAGAGTTTTTATACCCTTTTTTTAGAAGTTCTTCCGTCTAAAAGAGGGGGAAGTGTTAGCCAAGAAATACTTATTAAATCTGTGGAAGAAAATGATCTTATAGCAAACTAGCTATTATAGAGAATTTTAAGTCTTTTGCGAGAGACCTTGTCCTAAGATAGGCAAAATAATTAAAATTACAATACTATGATTAAGGCAGGGAATACGCAATGGGAATAATGCTATCTTTAGCAATACTTCGATTGTACAGACTCCTAAGCCATACCTCTGCAACCTGTATTTCTGGTTATCTATGAGAAAAGCTATCTTGTATTACTCAATGTGGGATTCCTTACTGGTAAGATTTTCTTTACACTCACATGACATAATATATCCCCTGTAGAAACAAAGATAATGTAGCTTTGTACAAGAGGCTTTAGTTAAAATACCAAAATTAGGAGAATCCTAGATGGAATAACAACGAATAGGATTTGCTAGTATATAAGTAGGAAAGTTAGGCAGTACTAAAGACATTGGTTTCAAATCTGTTAACTTCCAAAGGGAATTCACTTAGATACTTTTATGTATGTCATACAACATACTGAAATGGAAAAGCAAGCAAAGAAATTGACTTTGCCAGTCTAGCCTGTAATAAATATCGTAAGTAACGAAGGCTACAGCAGGGTTAATTAAATCCCTTATGGGACAGGGTTCCTGTAACAAGTTTGTAAGGAAATTCCGCAAACATTAGAAAAAAGAATAAGGGCCCGGTAGTTAAAAAGGAATTTCTTTCTATTTTGCTTACCCCTATTGAATGCTCCTAGTTTTTACTTCACTGAAATTAACTACATAAAATTTTAATACTCTATGAATAGAAAAAGGTTATTCGAGTTATAAATTACACAATAATCGAATAGATTTGTCTCTGGGCGATCCCTAATTACGGAACCTCTTAATCAAGAATTTGATACAGGAATTTAGTAAGTTAAGAAAAACAAACAAGGGTTTTTGGTTTACTTCCTAGTAGCGGGTTTGTTCTATTCGTACTTTTAGTTAAACACACTATACTTATTTCATCACAAGGGCCTCCTCTTGCATTTTATTGACATCTCAAAAGCATACCAGCAGTATTCTATTGTTTTCTTTTTCAACAAAAATAATAAGTAGTTTCAATTTGAATTCTTTATCTAAAATCTTTCATCCACTTTCCCAGTCAATACTTGTCTTAACCGACTAAATTACAAGTAAGTATAGGATTTGAACCAACAGCATCCGGTAACTTTTCTAACTGCTCTACCACTCGAATTGTCAAAATGAAATAAACGGCTTTTTAAGGCCAGTACAGAGTGAGTTGCAAATATTTTGGTTTCATATGTGTTATAGGAGGTTAGCCCTAAAAAGCACAGGATATTTGAGGTCAGGGTTGTATACGTATGAAATTTTATTCAAAGAAACTTATATCGAAGTTCCTGTGTTTATTTAAACGGAGCCCTTTTTTCATAGAGAGACAAAAAAGAATTTGCGAATATCCATCCAAGTTTTTACATTAAGCGGTTTCCCTTAGTAAATAAGCAACTCCGAAATGTTCGAGTCGTTGCAGGTCTATTATATAAAACTAAGTCAAGACATTCTCGTAACATAACAAAGCAAAAAAGAGAAGCTCTGTCATAAATATATAAGTAACTAAACCCTTGACAAAGCGAATTCCTATAACCTCTAATTAGGGGGCTTCCTACTTACCAAAGTTTATAATATAGAATACAGGTAGAGGTTCCTAGATACAAAAGTTGTATTTTCGTTTAATGAATAGGGAAGTATGGCATCTCTTAAAGTGTACAATAAATAGAAAAAAATAACCTGAAATTACTAGTGTAACAGAAGGACTAGATCAACCAAGACAAAAACAGGGAAATACTAGAGCTAAAAGCCCTATGGAAGGAGTATCGCTCAAGGAACTCTACAATAAGGAACTAAATCAGCTAAACTCCAAATTACAAATGCTTCTAAAGCGTAACAATCTTTTGTATTAAAAAAGGAAGCTCCATATAGTATATCAAGTTCAACCGGGTATACACTACTAAAAAGTCTTGAGTTAACCCTTACCCTGCCACTTCTCTCCTTATTCTCGTGCTGCTTATCGGGGATATAGGATTCCTTTACGATGTCTAGTAGGGAATACTTCTTGTAATAGGTTATTTGTTCAAGAGCGTCCTATGCCTGGAATTTTTTATCTAATGTCTACCTTGACTTAGACTCTAAATAGGCTGCATGCCTTCTACTATAAGAGTTGAGCTTTACTCTTTATCAAATAAAGGTCTAGTATGTATATTTCGTAGTAAATCTTATGTTCCCAATTATGTATTCCTCTCGGCTTAGAGATTTCCTATTTATTATATCTTGGTACGAGGCTTAGGTGCTCCTTAGTGTTGTACGGATAGGGTCCTTGGTAAGGTTTTCTAAGTCCTTTACCCTCAAGGTAAATCAAAGTACAAAGAAGGAAGAAGTATAATCTTGTAAAGGGTTTAGCTGTAGTTTTTGCTAGTTATCAAGAATTAGAAAAAGTAAGGGATAAGTAAAAAAGGCAAGCTATCGAAATGCATTTTCGTAGTTAAAAGTTGTAAAGTCAAGTACTTCATGTAGAGAATTTATTCTATTTGCCTAGTCTCGTATACGGAAAAACATTAGCAAGGGTTAGTTTAAGGTATTGTTTTAGGCAATTGGGTAAAGTGACTCTTGTGCAATGCTAGCTATCTCGAAGGGAGTCTTTAACTCATGTAATAGGGTTACCTCTAAATTCTCTTCATACTTTAGTAGAAGAATTCTTTGGTACTCTAATGAATTCTGTAGATATTAAGTCCCTGTCCTTGTGTAGACGAATTTATATAAAGGAATGGGGCTATATCGTAAACCTGAAATTGTACATAATTTTAAGAATATTCTGAAATCAAGGCTGGTCTTAAGGGCTTCTGTTCAAGATTCTTTCTCTATAGAAGCATCTGGCAGTTTCGTGAATTTAAAATATAGGAACCTTGTTTGCCCTGGAATAAGGATTAGTACAGGAAATTTTTAGGGGTTACTTATTATTTATAGTAGCTTATCCTGGGATTGAAATTTGTGTTGCTCAGCTCAAAAAAGATACATCATGACTCGTGGTAGATTTATACCGAGGGATTCTTAAGGATATCTGGAGAAGGGGTGTAGGCATGCATTTTCTATTTATGACAGAGTTTCTTATAAATAAGGATTCTAAAAATTGAGTAAAGGTATATTAAGCATTTCGTAGTCTAAAGAAAATAGAGTTTCCCTAGCGAGGCGCGGGTAATAACAAAAGATATAGAGTAAAATCTTGTTGCTTTTGCTAATACACAATCGATACCACATAAGAAAGAGCAGTAGTTTAACCAAGGTTTTATTTTAATATTAATAGAAGTCCAGGTTTTTTAGGAAAGGGCATAAATAATATGGGTTTTCATCCCAAATTTTCCGAGTGATAGTTATAGCATTTCCAATAAACGGATCTACATAGACACTAGAGGGGAGGTCAGAAATCTAGTAGACAATCTGAAGGCAATTATAATTCAGAAAAGGTATCCTTGAAATGAAGATTTGTTTATTATATACCATATATAGAAGATATAATAGGAGTTTTTAAGTATGCTTGATCCTAAAGTTTGACCAAGTAAAACAGAGGGTTCCTATTTAATTGATGCTTAAAATTCTTTTTTGTGTAAAACACGCACTATTTCTTATAATTCAGCATTATATTAGTAAGAATTCAACAATATATATCGAGATTGCTTTCTTGTTTATTGCTTCGAATTCTAGTCTGATATATAAATTTAATTAACTACCTTACTTGTTTACAGCCCCCATTATATAGCTTAAGAGGTTTAGGATACTATATTCTCTGTCCCATAACTAGAACTCCAACTGATAGAGAGAGTCGCATAAGTAAGGTATGGAACGCTCGAATATAGGATGAAATCTAACTACTTATTGGACATCTCCAATTATTTATTCTATTATTACCGGCAACCGAGTGAGTCCGAGGAAGTAAAACTCGAGAAACTATCTCAATGAAGACATTATTCTCTTTTTTAGAGAAGCGGTTCTTTTTAGATTTTTCAGTAAAAATAGATTAATTATGGATCGATCCTCTAGAATACAATATTTTTGTAATTATCCTTAATTCTAGCTGTAAAAGTATATCGGAAGTAAATAGCTGATACAAGGATTCTCAGGTCCTTATGTGAGCTATCGGAGCCTATCAATTACTTATCATATTAAGTAAGTCTATTCCAACTCGTTTTTGTGGTGGATAAGATCTCTGTGAAATATTTATTCCGATCTATAAAGGATAGGTGCAAATTGAAAGTCTTTTTTATAGAGCATCCGTTCTACTCGCAGTAAACATTAGATTACATATATGACTTTTTTAATATAAGTTTAGATAAATAAGTTTACTTTCTTACATCCTGTGAGTAGGAAATTCATGCAAAATATAAATAAGCTCCTTCCTATAGAAAAGTTGTAACACAAAACAAAGTAACGGGAGACAGGCCCCATTATCTGAATATCCACTACTCCGTTAATATAAACATAAAAAGCGTAACCTTTATTTAATAGAACTCTATAAATTCAGCCTAGTTTGTTGTACCTTATCCATGTGTACCGAATTACTCGTACCTTTTTCGATAAGTATAGTATTCTATTTCCATATTGTAATTAAAAAATTCCTTGCTCCCTTTATTTTACAGTTAAAAGATTGTTAGTTAGGCTTAACCTTACTAGACAGAAGTCTATTCTCCCGAACCCTCAAGAGACTCGCTTCCTTCGTTTATATTATGTATTTAATCTTATATAAAAATATAAAAGACTGAGTAAGATCTCTTTTAAGAGTTACGAGTTCATCGTTTCAAAACTATACTGTTTTATAACTTTGGAGTAGGAGTCTTTATGGCTTAATAATTGCAGAAAAACCTTTAAGTACAACAAAAGAATTACTCCTAAAATAAAAGTAAAGAAACTACTCTCTCCTATTAGCTTGTCTTGTAAACTCCATAAAAAAGACCTATCTAATCTCTAAAGTTGATTTATAGGCACTAATTCCCCCCAATTACCCCTATTATTTTTTGAGACTAGGGGGCAGCCTCGACTAATTTAGGAAGTTTCAGTAGTACAAGCTAGCAAAAACGGAAATTCCCAATAATAAAATGTATCTGTAATAACTATAGGCTTTTAACCTCTGGTATTTTTAAAGGGCCCTATTTCCTTTGCTCTAACCTGTGAAGCTCCGATATCCGTACCCCTTTGAGTTTTCTTTTTAATACTAAGAATTTTAAAAAACTAAGTATCATGTATAGGTTCGAAACCTAAAACTTTAATATTAAATCTACCGTATGTTGCTTCATTTTCCATAAGTATACTAAGGAAAGGGAATGCTTTACCCAGACTTACATCTAGAGGAGGCCCCGTTCTTATTCTTCCAAAAAGAATCTCGATTTGAACTTAGTTTTTCACCACGGAGCTATTCCTCTTTATATAATATGTTTTAAGACAACAACTAAAGAATGTACAGGATTCTTAATTCTATTAGACCCACTAAAAGCATCACCTCTTCTTTGAATGCTTATGGTAAAGGTACGCATATTTTCAGGAGAAGAGCATGGCTACTAGGGCGAAAGCAAGTCTTATTAGCACCCTTTTTTGTATAACTTTGTATCCTACGTCAAAAAAAAGGGGCCCTTATTAATTAGGAACTCCCTGTTAAAACGGTTCCTTCTATATTTATACCTTACTTATTCTAAAGTATTATAACAGAAAAAGCGAAACAAGGTTTTGCTGTTTGAACTAAGTAAAGAAAGAGGGACAGAACCTTATCCAATTGTAAGTCAATTTTGTGTAAAGGTTACCAAAAGAGCAAATATATATATACTCATTCAAAAAATTCTCTTACTCAAATGGTGAGTGTTCCATTATGCCCGGAATGTTTATTTGAATTACTTAATTATAGGTCACAAAAATTATATATAAAGTAATATTTCGCCCAAACCAAATAAGGATTATCTTAAACAATATTGGGTTCTATATATTCTTCTCACTTACGTCAAAATTACAAATTTATTCAATCAATATACCTGCATAAAAGGCAAATTACTATAATATTTAATATTTTATAACACAGCAAGGAGCCCCCTTCTTTAACCTTGAATGAATAAGCTATTATTGGGCGGGATAACCCTATGAATTTAAGATCACCTCTTACTTGCAAAAACAACAAGCAACAGATTTGAATCTCTCTCAAATTAATAAAAACATAATCACTTAGGTAATTAACAAAGTTTGTCATACCTTTTAAATATATTTTTTTAGAAGTATAGCCAAGGCTTATTTATAAAAGTTTCGAATCAGGTTTATACAGTTGTTTTATTTCACGGTAGAGTACAACATAAATAACGAGTTAAGTTCATGAAGTAAGTGCTTTATTTAGATTTGAGATCTCTTGTTGCCGTAAAAGGAAAAAAAGGTACAACCTAGTTATTTCCTATTCACTAAATAAGAAATATAAAAACTATATCTAAAAGTATGAACCTTAATACGGGTTTCCTGAACTTCGCTTTTGTTGGGTTTTTTATAAATATCATAATAACAGGCAAATTGCTTAGAATAAACAAAGCTAGAGTCTACTAGGCTAAGATTAAGGACTAATAAGAATCTTATAGTAGTTCCAAACACTTCTTAATAGATTAGGTTACACATAATTAAGGCTCGTTCTTGGGAAAATGGTACAAGAGTTGCTCATACCTCTCTTATTATAGTAGGATTGGATTTATACCTAAAATCCCGGAATTATAAAAAATAGGATCACTGCTCTCTAGGAAAAATCGTTATAAAAGCCTCCTTTTTAAAATTATACATAAACGATACTTAATTAAAGTTATATTTAAAGGGATTCATATAAAGTAAAAAGAATAAAAAAAGATCCCGTTTTCAAATTTACTCATTTAATGAGAGTCACTAGGTTAGTGTTCTGTCCTTCCGAAAAACAGTGTAAATAAAATTATGGATACTTCCTCGCATAAAAGTGGGTTCCTGCTTTTAGAATAACCAAAAGTACCCTAGCAGCCTCGGTTAACAAACACTTAATTAGGACAAGCTAAACCAAAGACTACGTTCATTTTTTTCTTTGCATCACAGTAAAGTATATATATGTAATTTATAATTGGTTAAGTATGCTATAATGAATGCTAATTAGGGCTTAGGCTAAACGCAAACTTGAATTTTTTATTTTATAATATCTCAGTCCCTTCGGACTAGTAGTATAATATGTTACATTAGTATTTCTTATCAGGGTCGTCCGCTCTGTTTTGTCGAACTTAGTTACCAAGAGCTAGTCTATTACAAAACGGGCACAAGCGAGGCCCTTTTGTCTTTAGTTTTACTCATTATTATAGACACTTTGCTAACAGCATTTTTATTATCGTTAAGTCTTAACTTAAAGAGAGGTACCCAATAATAGGGCAACGTTATAGTGCGTGCCGGAATAAAGACCCCCGCATCAGGGCCTTTAATTGAGAAATTAGATACTCCTATGTATTTGCAATTTAGCGATTGGAGAATCATAAGTTCTTTGGAAAAGATAGACCTCCTAGTAATGACTAAAAACTCTACGAGATTCCGGCTATGTTTAAAGGAACTGGATAGAGTTCCACGAAAAACCTTCGCTAGACTAGAGTATACTAGAGTATAATGAGATAGACTCATTTCCTTAGTTTGTTGCGTCAACAAGAGCTACATGGAAAAAGAAAATACAAGAACAGCCAGAGAATTCTACAACGAGACAAGTTCCTTTTTAGAGAACTTTCCCAGACATATTACTTGTACTTCGTACCTCTCTAAAGCAGCTACACTCTTTCTATTCCCTTAACGTCTCCGAATGCAGGAATGCAAGGGTTTTAATCCCAAAAATGCTGCTTACTGACTTCCTTTCCTACTCTTCACCATACCTTGTTTCTTATTCATCATAACTAAACTTCTGCATCTTAGCTACTTAAGAACTAGACTCTCTATATTAGACTTTAGAAACTTCAAAGACTTTAGCTACAAGCTAGAAATAAACGAATTTAACAAATAACAAGCACTTACACTCTCTGAAAAGCTTCTCTCTTACGAGCCTTACCTGTCTGTAACTTCTTTCCTAGCTCCTTTATGAGATATACCTAACTACTCTTCTCGATAGCCTTTTTCTTACCTGTCTTTGTAGCTTTCTTATGGGTTGTTAGGGATTCCCTGTCTTGATTTAGTTACACTTACTTAGTTTACTCGACCAAAAGGTTAGGCTTACTTTATACTTGAACAATTACTAGAATCTTGACTGTAATGATTAAAGAAATGGGCTTGTGGCCCTTTCTCGTGGGTAAGGGAAAACCTAGATTATACCTTTTTTTGAAGATTTTCCTAGCTTTTTTGATGTCGAAATTTGTTAGAAATAGCTGGTATGCTTGCTCATATTTATAAAAAGAACCATAAAAAGCACTCAACTTACTCCAGTTTTAATAATATAGATAGCTATCCGAAGTATATAAAAACTAGGAATAAAGAGGTAAGACACCCTCTTAAAAGGTCTTTTGTAGTTGATTTACTTTGGTAAAAAGAACTAAGTTCTTTGATTTCCTAAAGCTAAGGGGGGCTCTATGAGACCTTTAACATTACAAATTTATTCCCACATTATTAGTATAGGAAATTCTCTAAGATATGTTGACAATAGTACAAAAACTCAAGGAATTCTGCAGAACCTTTCTGATAGGTTAGGCAAGTTTTTATCAGCACTGTAATATAAACAAGAACTTCTTTTTCTTAAAATAATTGCGCGAGGTATTAAATGAGTTCCAATTTCTTTAAACAGCTTTTTTAGTTTCATATGTATTGGCTAGGTCTTCTTTATATAGTTTAATTTATTGTCTGTTAGGTCGGAAAACTCCACAGTATTATATTCGTCTTTCGTTTAAAGCAGTCGTCGTACGTAACCATATGTATATTTATTTATAAAGTAAGATTTGTATCAGGGATGTCCCTAAATATTGGGGGAAGGAGTTCCTACGCTACTTCAAGAGATAGGTATAGTCTTTTTTTCTAGCGGGTATCTATGTAAGTATCAAGATATTGAATGTAGTCTAGATCTTGATTTTTTTGAATACTGACTTTGAGAATATCCTTAGTGAAGTTACATAATATAAAGAAAGTCCTTAGAAATACTAAAACCTTTTTCCAATTTCTCCTATTTCCTAGACCCGCTCTTAAAGTAAAAAAACTAGCTCAAGGAAACCCTCTCCAAATCCTAAACCAGAGTAAGGAGGAGTCTTGTTATTCTAAAGTTTTTGAAAGAAAAAAGTCTGGTTTTAAAAGGATTTTGATCAGAAGATTCTCAGCTAGAAACCGAGTTTTCCGGATTTTTTTGTTGACTTTTTATCCTATATACAGTCAGAGCCCTTTTTGCCTAGGAAATGAGGCCTTATTTGTCTCCTATTAAGAATTTTTCTTTGTGATTGAGTTCTACTTTTTTCATTCACTTTTTATCCTATATAGGAAAGGGAAGATCAAAGATCTTTCTCTCTACGGACTTCTTTCACTTTTCGAATTGACCAAGGCTGCTCCGTGGAAAGGTGCTCTCAGTTCTGATCCCCAATTGCCCTGCGTGGCAGAAGATAGGGGTTTCTCCTGGAAAATCCTAGTACCGCAAGCGCTTGGTGGATGAGTAAGAAGGAGTCTCTCCGAGAACTTGTGTCTCTCTCCTCATCAGAGCATGGGAATATTAATCGGCCAAGGGTTCGAGTCCGACTACTCCAATACTTGATGCATAGAATGTGGCTAAGGGAGACTCACTTTTGAATTACTCAGATAGCCGAAAAAAGCAAAAAAGCAAGATTTGATGTTCACCATGTCTTTAACAAAACAACGAATATCCGCTCTTAAGCAACCTGCACTAGTCACAGTAAACCAGCACTTAGTGGATTATCCTACCCCAAGCAATCTTAGTTATCTCTGGGGTTTTGGTTCTTTAGCTGGTATTTGCTTAGTGATTCAAATACTAAGTGGAATCTTTCTAGCTATGCATTACACACCGCACATAGAGCTAGCCTTCACGAGTGTCGAACATATTATGAGAGATGTTCAAGGGGGTTGGCTTATACGATACATACACGCAAATGGAGCGAGCATGTTTTTCATTGTAGTCTATTTACACATCTTTCGTGGACTGTATTATGCGAGTTACAGCAGTCCTAGAGAATTCGTTTGGTGTATTGGAGTGATCATTTTTTTATTAATGATCATAACAGCTTTCATTGGTTATGTCTTGCCGTGGGGCCAGATGAGCTTTTGGGGAGCTACAGTGATTACAAGCTTAGCAAGTGCTATACCAGTAATAGGAGATAGCATAGTCTCTTGGCTTTGGGGTGGTTTTTCAGTGGACAATGCAACATTGAACCGTTTCTTTAGTTTGCATTACTTACTTCCTTTTGTTCTAGTGGGTGCGAGTCTTATTCATTTGGCTGCATTGCATCAATATGGTTCGAATAATCCTCTGGGTATAAATCCGGAGATGGATAAGATCCCCTTTTATCCTTACTTTTATGTGAAGGACTTGGTAGGATGGGTGCTCTTTGCTATCTTTTTCGCATTTTGGGTTTTTTATGCTCCTAACGTCTTAGGGCATCCCGACAATTATATACCGGCGAATCCAATGTCTACGCCAGCTCATATAGTTCCAGAATGGTATTTCTTGCCAATTTATGCCATTCTCCGTAGTATTCCAGATAAGGCTGCCGGTGTAGCAGCAATAGCACTCGTCTTTATTTGTCTGTTGTCTTTACCCTTTATGAGTGGGTATGTTCGTAGTTCGAGTTTCCGACCTGTTTATCAGGGTCTCTTTTTCTTGTTATTGGCTGACTGTTTCTTATTAGGGTGGATTGGGTGTCAACCCGTTGAAGCTCCTTTTGTAACTATAGGGCAAGTGGCTTCTATAGTCTTCTTTTTCTTCTTTGTATTAACCGCGCTCTTAGGCCGAGCTCCTAAACTAACAGCTTATTGTGATGCTGCCGAACCATGGCAAGTAGGATTTCAAGATCCAGCAACACCTATGATGCAAGGTATTATCGACCTACATCATGACATCTTCCTCTTTCTTCTTATAATCCTAGTTTTCGTATTATGGATTTTAGCTCGTGCTTTGTGGCATTTCCGTCAGAAAAGAAATTCTGTCCCACAAAGAATTGTTCATGGAACTACGATCGAGGTTATTTGGACCATCTTTCCCTCGCTCATACTTATGTTCATAGCAATTCCATCATTTGCTCTCTTATACTCAATGGACGAGATAGTAGTCAACCCTGCTCTTACTATAAAAGCAATCGGCCATCAATGGTATTGGACTTATGAGTATTCTGACTATACAAGTTCAGATGAGGAGTCGGTGACCTTTGACAGTTATATGGTTTCTGAAGATGATTTAGATCCGGGTCAATTGCGTTTATTGGAGGTGGACGATCGGGTAGTTGTCCCAGAGAGTTCTCATATACGGGTGATTGTGACCTCAGCAGATGTGCTTCATAGTTGGGCAATGCCTTCATTAGGAGTGAAGTGTGATGCTGTGCCGGGTCGTTTAAATCAGCTAACAACATTTATAGATCGCGAGGGAGTCTTTTATGGTCAATGCAGTGAGATCTGTGGAACGAATCACGGTTTTATGCCAATAGTGGTGGAATCAGTTTCAAGAGAAGCTTATAGTTCTTGGGTCTCTCATCAATTACAATTATTGCCCTAATTTTGTCAGTTTTCTAAAGCGTAAAAGAAAGGGGTGTGTATAGCTACATTCGAATTTCGCCTCTCTTGTTTTTTCTTCCTTTGTTTTGAAGGCAAGCTTGCTTGTCTATTGTGTTTTCGTAGTCATTTCTCTAAAGAAGATCTGCCAAAGGGACCCATGAGTCAAAGGCACCCTTTTCACTTGGTCGACCCAAGTCCATGGCCCATCTCGGGTTCGCTCGGAGCCTTAGCAACTACAGTTGGAGGCGCGATGTATATGCACTCCTTTCAAAATGGTGAAAAACTCCTCATCATCGGAATCATATCTCTTATATATACCATGTTCGTATGGTGGCGCGATGTTACACGCGAATCCACCCTAGAAGGACATCATACAAAAGTCGTACAATTGGGACTTCGGTACGGTTTCATTCTCTTTATTGTTTCCGAAATTCTGTTCTTCTTTGCCTTCTTTTGGGCATTCTTTCACTCAGCCTTGGCCCCTACAGTAGAGATCGGAGGGCTTTGGCCACCAAAAGGAATTGGGGTCTTAGATCCTTGGGAAATCCCTTTTCTTAATACCCTGATTCTACTTTCGTCAGGTGCAGCTGTTACTTGGGCTCATCATGCTATCCTGGCGGGAAAGAATAAGAGCGCAGTCTTGGCTTTAATAGCTACCGTTTTACTAGCGATAGTCTTTACGGGCTTCCAAGTGTTGGAATATTACGAGGCCCCGTTCAATCTTTCATCTAGTGTTTTTGGTTCTACCTTTTTCTTAGCAACAGGTTTTCATGGTTTTCATGTAATTATAGGTACTCTTTTTTTACTCGTTTGTGGTCTTCGTCAATACTTGGGTCATTTTACGAGTGAGCATCATGTAGGTTTTGAGGCGGCTGCTTGGTATTGGCACTTCGTAGACGTGGTTTGGTTATTCCTCTTTGTGTCTATTTATTGGTGGGGAGGTGTTTAATTGTGCTTGGTTATCTTTAGCGTAAATGAGGCAAGAGCTTGTCTCTTGGTGTCTTAGCAAGGGATGAGATAATCAGACTCAATTCATATAGGTTAGTAAGAAGTCCTTGTGGTTTTTCATATTTGTCGACTCTGACCGGCCTTGACTGATAAGGTTCTACTTCTAAGAAAAAAGAAGCCATGAGAAACTTTCTTGTACGATGGTTATTCTCCACTAACCACAAAGATATAGGAACCCTCTACTTCATCTTCGGCGCCATCGCTGGAGTTATGGGTACATGCTTCTCAGTACTCATTCGTATGGAATTAGCACGACCCGGTGATCAGCTACTTGGCGGAAATCATCAACTTTATAATGTTCTAATCACAGCTCACGCCTTCCTTATGATCTTCTTCATGGTTATGCCCGCCATGATAGGGGGTTTTGGTAACTGGTTTGTTCCCATTCTAATAGGAGCACCCGACATGGCATTTCCAAGACTAAACAATATCTCGTTTTGGTTGTTGCCGCCGAGTCTTCTTCTACTATTAAGCTCAGCCTTAGTAGAAGTGGGTAGCGGAACAGGATGGACAGTTTATCCGCCTCTGAGTGGTATTACAAGTCACTCAGGTGGAGCCGTAGACTTAGCCATTTTCAGTCTACATTTATCCGGTATCTCATCCATTTTGGGTTCTATCAATTTCATAACAACCATCTTCAACATGCGAGGACCCGGAATGACCATGCACAGATTGCCCCTCTTTGTGTGGTCCGTTCTGGTTACAGCATTTCTACTCTTACTCTCTCTACCCGTACTCGCGGGAGCCATTACTATGTTATTAACGGATCGTAATTTTAATACGACCTTTTTCGATCCAGCTGGTGGAGGAGATCCCATCCTATATCAGCATCTCTTTTGGTTCTTTGGTCATCCGGAAGTCTATATTCTGATTCTACCCGGATTTGGGATAATCAGTCATATAGTTTCCACTTTTTCGGGAAAACCTGTTTTCGGATATCTGGGCATGGTGTATGCCATGATTAGTATTGGTGTTCTTGGTTTTCTTGTTTGGGCACATCATATGTTTACAGTCGGCTTAGATGTTGATACCCGAGCCTACTTTACTGCAGCTACCATGATCATAGCTGTACCTACCGGAATCAAGATCTTTAGTTGGATCGCCACCATGTGGGGAGGATCCATAGAATATAAGACACCTATGCTCTTTGCTGTAGGATTTATCTTTTTGTTCACCGTGGGAGGACTCACGGGAATCGTGCTCTCTAATTCAGGGCTAGACATCGCCCTACACGATACGTATTACGTAGTTGCCCATTTTCATTATGTACTTTCAATGGGTGCCGTCTTTGCTTTATTTGCAGGATTCTACTATTGGGTGGGTAAGATCTTTGGCCGAGCATACCCCGAAACTCTAGGTCAAATCCATTTCTGGATCACCTTCTTCGGAGTGAATTTCACCTTCTTTCCTATGCACTTCCTGGGTCTCGCAGGTATGCCACGTCGTATACCTGATTATCCAGATGCTTACGCGGGATGGAATGCTATTAGCAGCATGGGTTCCTACATCTCTGTAGTCGGTATTTGCTCTTTCTTTATAGTGGTCACTATGACATTAATTAGTGGAAAGAAGCAAGTATCTGCTGCCAATCCTTGGGCTCTTGACGAGAATTCCAACACTTTGGAGTGGTTGGTCCAAAGCCCTCCTGCTTTTCATACCTTTGTAGAACTTCCTACGATCAAGCATACTAATGAGTAATGCAAGGCGAGGTCGAGGTTTGACTCTTGACTTTTTTGTACGAGTGTATTTTAAGTGTCTTTTATATCCCGATTCATTCTTGTTTTTTCGTTCGAGAGACACAATCTCGTAATTTAGAAAAGACATAAGGACTTTCTGACTCAAAGGCATTTTGGTAGACAAGCAAGCTTGCCTTAGCAACCACAGTTTTCCAAGCGAGGTACAAACCGTTTTATCTAGCGCTTTTGAGCTGACCTAAATCAGGTATTATACCGAGATGAAGCACCGGATCGTAAGGTGTTACTCTCAAATAAGGTTAGCAAATGGAAGGGTTTCTAGTGTCTGAAGCTATTGAGACCCTCTAGCTCCATTTAGTGGTTTTTCAAAACTTCCCGTAGGAGAAGAAGAGACATAGACTTCACTTTCTCTTAGTCTGGGACTACTTAGCATGGAAACGAGTCCCCTTGAGTGTGAACTAAAAGGACATTCACTTAAGCTCTCACATTAACCAACTCTTCTCTTCCTTCAGATCCAAGCTATAACTTGCCTTTCTTCCCTCTTTACTCTAGCCAAGGTACATCTCATCTAGTGTTTCTCAGTTTTCTTGGTACTAAACCAGCAGTAGGAAGAATCAGTCAAGATAAACCTTGCCTCCCTCCTTTGAATCTTCTAAGCTAAAGAAAGCATACCTTAATTCCTGGTATTGAACCGACTTTGTCGCCTTGCCCGCTAAGAGAACCTATCCGATAATTGAGGCATAGAAAGGACTGTTGCTAACAAGCTATAACTAACCTCTTCCACTCCTCTGAACGAAGTGAAGCCAAAAAACCTGTTTCCAGTAAAGAAGTCAAAATGAAAGTATGCTTTTCTTGTTTAAGGATTTCAAGTACGAAGTCAGTCATAAGGAATTTGAGTGGATTGCTTTTATGTTTCCAATTCTGGATCTTAAGTTTCTTAAAGACAGGAGATTCTAAATCATAGTAAATATTGACTCCAAGAGCCTAAAATGCATAAAAAGTATGAATTTTGCATCTATGCTGTACTACTTTTTTCAAAACAACAAGCATAAATGCTTGCCTAGGGAAAAAGCCTTTGATTCATTTTACAGTGGACTACTTTTTTCTTTTTCTTGAGTCAACCTTTTGATATAAGGTATATACTCTCAAGCAGAGGGATGCTTTAGCTTGAGTACTTTAGACACTTTCAAGCAATCAAGCAAACTGAACTCCTAAGTCAATGAGAGACTCTTTACACCTTCTTTCATTAAGTGACTGACTGAAGCTCCTAGTGAAACAACATCTGAGTTACACTTTCTTGCTTATTTACAAGACAGGGTGCTTCGCTTTCCTAAGACTGATTCAGGGAAGCTTTAGCTTGCTTATCTCATGAAGCTGCTAAGAAGGGAAGAGGGGAGACTGATTAGGAAGACTCACGACTGATGCAATTATGCACTTAGAAACTGAAGTTGAAATACTAAACTCACTCTTTGGACTAACGGATTGCACTAAGCTACTGTCAGGCATTGGACAATGAGAAAGGACTAACAAACACTAGATTAATAGAGTAGGACACAGGGCTGGCTCTTTCTAGGTGGCTAAGCTAAAAGGAGTCAAGCAAATAGGCTAACTCAAAGATCGGCTAATTCCTTGAGCTTTAGATAAGGTCTCATTCCGTATAGTGTCCGCTTTTAGAATGGGAACAAGGATAAAGAAACTGACTGGACTTTCCAACTTGGCTCTTTCACCTGGGTAGAAGACTATACAAAGAGTGGGCTAAATTCCTTGTATATAAAGAGACTCAAATGAGCTGACTTTACTAATAGAGAAAGAAACTGACTGGCTAAGATTCTTAAGGACTTAAGGCAAGCTAGTCTTGGCTCTTAAGGTTCGTAAGAGCTCTGAAGGAACTGAAGAGGGGGGTGCAAGCTTGTCTGAACAAAGTGAAGAGGGAGGAGGGATCAATTAAGAAATTGAGGAGTAATGAAAAAGGTGAACTTAAACCCCACATTCTATGCATCAATTAATGGTATAGTTGGACTCGAACCCATACATCACGGTCAAGCTCATCCAATGCTCTAACTATTTGGATAGAACCCTTAATAATCCACTTCCTAACCCCTCAAATTGAAATAAAGAGAACGGGAATCTAACTGTACACTTTACTAAACTACATTAAGAAGTATACAGGAACAGGACGCAGGATGCTCGAATAAGTCTTTGTATTTAAGTGATTCTAATGATGAAGGAAAGAAAATGAAACACAGAAAGAAGAAACGAGAGAAGGTAAGTTCAAATCCTGTCACGTAGTGAAGGAGGTTAATGCTAGATAGTTCTATGAATATACAGGATACACTAGCCCACTGACTTCTTCTTAAAAGAAATTTTCCTAATACCTGTTTTATTGCCCTACTAGGTTTCTTAGTCTTCTGAGCTAGACCTCCCTTACATTGCAGGAGATTCGAGTTAAAGGGCATTCATCTCGTTTAGGGCTCTGTACTCATCTTTTGACTAAATATACGGGTCAATAGGACTGAAACCGTCGGTTGAACTCAATCCTTTGTGTCTGATATGATTTAGGACCATAAGCGAATAAGGAAGGAAAAGATCTAAATATTCTAAAGATGATTCTGATGATTATGAATTCCGAATGAATAAGACTAAGACTCTAACAAGTAAACTTGCCTGCGCTTCTACTAGAACTTATTTTCCCAATTCCCAATCTTCTCTAACAGAGACTGATGAGACTTTGGTTTGATACAATAGAATTTGTTTCTCTATTTTCTTGTCATTCTTATCCAGAGTTGGCTAATCTCTATAAAGAAATGAGTTCGAATTGACTAATTAAGAAGGGATCTGTTCTATTCTATACGGACAAAGGAACTTGCTCATAAGTTTCTATCTTCTGGACACATAGAACTCAGCTCACTATAAGGACTATAACTCGAATTCAAGACACAATAGAACTAAGCACTGCTCTTTGGTTTGCTTTTTGAAAAAACCTATATTCCTCTGAACTCAGCTCAGCACTACTCTTAGTTTGACTTCACGAACCTATTCAATGAAATTCCAATTTCTCTATTCCCACTTCCTGAACTTCCTTAACCTATGACATGCCAATTCCAACTTGCTCTTAGTTTTAAAGATCCATTTCTTCCTATTCTTCACGAACTTCAATAAAAAGAAACAGCTGTCATTTAGGCCAAAGGGATTAACTTGATTGCAATCTATACATATTTAAGAGGAAATACTATTATGAGGTACAGATTTGTTAAGGGCATTGCCAAGTTCAGTTCGGAAGAAGACTAGTAGTCTAAAATATGTTTGATTTTTTGTGTCGAAGTTGGGACAATTGTTCACAAATTGATAATGTCATCCCCAAAGTTCTGCAAGAGCAATGGAGGAAGGGTTTTGCATTGCAAATGTTAGGACATGCTTTAGACCTCATTTCCGACGTACAAATATAAACAAGCACAAAGAAAAAATTTCATGGGGAATGACTAAAAAGTTCGAGAGTCGAGACACTTTTCTATGAAAGTCTAATCTCATTGGGTAGTATGAAGAGAAGTTGCACGGAAAAGTATTAACACTGAAAAAGAAAAAAGTTTTGACTCGATGGCTGGAGAGTCAAGACTCAAGACACGTACTTCTCTGTGCGACGTCCAATAACTTTTCGTTGACTCAATGGTTGGAGAGTCAAGAAACTCCTTTAATGCCTATGCACATAATGGTCAAAATAATTGCCTTCTTTCCATTTTAGTTAATTAAACATGAATTACCAACTTGCGAGGTAGGTTTCTTGAGTAACCTACAATAACATATGCAATGCACAAAGACACATGCATACAATTTAATATGGGAGCTGGGCTTGACCAGCCTTGGAGAAGCTCACAATCTGTTTAGGTCCATAGTCTCAACAAGTGTTCTACAAATCTTGGCAAGAAGCAGAGAGGGCTGTAAGGGGATCCATTTTTGCTTCAAACTTGAAATAAACAAAAAAGAACAAGAGTCTAAGGACATGCTCTAACTACAGTCAATATATACCCGATAACAGCTCTCCTGAGAAAATAAATGACAATATCACAGTTTATGCGCATTGCTATCCAATAATGGGGCTGCCTTTTTTCTTCCTTTTTTTCTTCCTTGATCATACATTAAACTGTGCATCTTTACCATATCTTACAAAACAAAATTGTATGGTGGTGCAACAAAAACCACAGTAAACTTCCTATGATTCTCAGTTGTATAGAATTTCAAAAGCTAAACTAGCAAAAATGACACCTAAACTCAACAATTCCAATTAAAATATACCTCATTCTCCACCTCACTAGGAGAAGGTTTCTAAAAGACATTCTCTTGAATAAGTAATTCCCTTCCTAACCTAACTCCTATAGAAATGCACCAACAATGTCAATTTGACAAATAAATCACTTTCAGGACAAGGAAATTAGACACAATTAATACTTACTGCAACACAGATCAGTACTACCCGTAAGACCCTCAAAAGAATCAATCAACGACAAAATAACAAGGACAAAGCGTGAAGCACCCAACGACCTGAGGGTCTTGAAGCCGGCGGCTTACCTTCCATGAAAACGGAAGAGGCTCAGTCCTTTCCATACTCTCAGTACGGAATGACATAAGGCAAAGCATAAATATCAGCAGACTCTATCCGTAGACTTTCTGCCCACACCTGTGATGTTTTGTCCACAGGAAAGCCTACCTTGGGCTTTGACTGCTGGTCATTTCTGCCAACCAACCATTCCTGGTCGTCATCAAAATCAGAGAACTCCTCTATCTTCGGCACAGAGAGAATTTGATTTAAATACTTGGAATCGGGATGTGGTGGTTTTCCACATAATTCACCATTTTCGTTTACTTGTAGAGTAGCAGAAGACGGCCTTCTTGTGCTTACATCAGGTAGTTGAGCATTGACCAAACCATTAATCCTGTGTCCTCCCTTGATTTCCACTCTAAGATTACTGGCTGCACCGTGCCTCTCTGCTTCAACTTGATTAGCAGTTTGGGAAGGTTCCATTTTTCTTCCATTTTCCATGACGGGGGGCAATGAGATATGTTTCAGGGACTTACTAGGCCGGATTCCATTGTCTG
This sequence comes from Pelargonium citronellum, assembly GCA_036897665.1. Lineage (NCBI taxonomy): Eukaryota > Viridiplantae > Streptophyta > Magnoliopsida > Geraniales > Geraniaceae > Pelargonium > Pelargonium citronellum. Next base: position 68,597 of record JAYMSZ010000002.1, read on the forward strand.
TGAGAAAGTTCAAAGAATAAGGAACCAAAATATAACATAAAAATACCATCTCAAAGACATGTGCACCACGCAAAATATAGATGCATGACAGCATTACTTGCGCAGGGTGTCAAATGACAGTATCCTGAGACCAACTATTAGCTACACATATCAATCTAAGATTACAAACAAGAAAAAAGAAGACAACATCAATTGCCAATTCATGAGTTATTAGGTGCTGCTCCATAGAGCTACTACAATTTTAGGTGTCAAACAGGCATATATGTTTGTGTTTCCAAATATCAGAGAGAAATAATAGTGTCGCAGAGTATGCTTGTTGTACAGTACAGGAAAGAACTCACCATGTAATATCCCATTCATCTCACGTTCTTTGCGCTTGCCAAGAGTTCCTTCACCAACAAAACTCTGGCTGATCTCTTTTACACGGTTCGGTGATTTAATGATGCACTTCCCAGGCATGTCCTCGCTGCTTTCTTTTGCTTTAGGTTCTTTCATCTCGAGCTCCTTACGCTTGCCAAGTATTCCTTCAATAGAAGAAGCCTTCGTGCTATCTTTCGAAAGATTCACCGATTTAATGGTGCATGTACTGGGGCTTTGTTTGCTGTTGTCTTTTAATTTAGACTGCTCCTTAGTTGGTTCTCTCCTCATCTCAACCTCCTTGCGTGCACCAAGATTTCCTTCAACAGAAACTTCGGTGTTCTCCTTCAGTACGTGGTTTGATGGTTTAACGATGTAAGTGCCTGAGATACCATTGCAGCTTTCTTTTAATTTAGGCAGCTCCTTACTTTGTTCATTCTTCTTCACTTTCTCCTTTTTTTCCTTTTCTTTATTCCTGTCTTTATCCTTAGATTTGCTTCTCTTCTCCCGATCTCTGTCCTTGTGTTTTTCGCTCTTACTCTCGCCTCCATTTTGTTTATTCTTCTCTTTCTTCTCCATCTTCTCAACATTATTCTGATCAACAGGTTTAGCTTTTCGATCAACTCTTGCCTGATCCATAACAGAAGAGTTCCTAACAATTTCATTTTCCAAAAGTCTAGCATCAATGTGGTTTCTAAATCCATTGATCTTCTTATCGTCTTTAATTTTCTCTTTCTCCTTGTACTGGTTGCCAAGATTGCTCTCCACCACCCTCTCCAATAATATAGCACTTCTTTGATCCAAAACAGGATTCTGAACCAGTTGGGTTCCTGTGGCTCTATCTTCATCTTTAATTCTCCTGGCCAACTCTTGCACATACTTACAATCCTTGACCTCAACATTTGGCCGGCAATTTGAACCAACATTCTCTCCACTGTGGCACTCTGGTTGCTTTTCAACTTTCTGCTCACCTGTCTGAGTTTTGTCTTTATCCCGATCCTTGTCCTTCTTTTCCTTGTCCTTCCCTTTTCGGTCTTTTTTCTCTTTATGTTTGTCTTTGCTTCTCTCTTTATCCTTTTTTTCTTTACCTTCTCTTTTTTCCTTGTCCTTCTTATCCTTCTTATGTTTTTTCTCCTTGCGTTTCTCCTGAAAAATCATATCACAACTGGGAACATAAGAAACTTTGATAGACCGGGAAATATTGAGATGTTTACAATTGTTAAGGACCAAGAAGACTCCCAATCAGAGAAGGACAAGATAGGACAACAGGTAGTAGATGAAGCAAAACACATTTTGAGCTATATATCACAAATTGCAAACTTTAATAGAAATAACAGTTATGTAAAAACGTCATCAAAAGTCTAATGAATCAAATATTAGGATTCTGTATAAACACTTATTCCCATTATTATTTTTAGCTGCATATCTGGAACCCGAACACTTGGAAAATGGTTTGTCCTTTCATTTTGTATTTCTATGTTAGGAACAAATGACACCAATCAGACAAACGGTATAATGACAAAAGAAAAATAGAAGATACATCAGCAGCAAACTAAAAAAAGGAATATGAAAGGAAAACAGAAAACTTTTGGCTTGAATATTCCAACAGTTTAATTCCAAGACGCTCATGCCAAATCCATGAACCGACAGAAGCAATAAGAGAAAAAATCAGAAACACTCTACCACTAAAGCAGCAAGTATACACACAACAATACACCTATCACAACACCACCTTTGTTTGAAAGCAAATAGCAAGTTTCTTCCTAGCATCAAGGTTCCTGACAAAACAGAGGCTCGCATCACAAGATCAAGAGAGTAACTATCATCAATATATTAGCAACACAACTGCCCACCCAAATAACATGACAGAAGGGACCATCCACAGTGCATGTTTAAGTTGGTAGCAAATAAGATCAAAGACCAATCATAACTACCACAAATCATTGAGTAAGGTGCGATTCCCATTCTGGAACATTCGTTCCAGATAGCGAAACGCCAGTGAACCAAAACTTTCAACCAACACTTCTAAGGTCCTTTGATGTCCTATTTAAGCAGCATCACTTTTTTCTATTTCCAAAGACAATATTTGGCACTATTACACTGAACGCTTGCATGCCTAATCAGTTGGACATATCCACAAGAAAGAATTGACTGTGTTCAGTGCAATTTAACACTACCATGGACTAACTGTATGTATAACACATTATTGCATTTATAAAAATTGCTAGTGTTTTCATGGAAAGCTGACAGCAAGATTACTAATTCCACAAGAAACTGACATGTAGACAAATTCAGATCTAATAAGCTTATCGTAGATTTTTCTGTTTATGCTCCAAATCTATAAGATCATAAAGAAGATTACCCTAACTCTTCATGTCATGCAAAGTATGTTATCAATTCAGATAAAAACAAGCACCAAATTCTCAAAACAGCTGAGGAGAGAGCAACTATTTTAGGTCAAATAAGCATGTCAGATTACCTTAATTTCCATGACAAAGTAACAGAACATAGTTATATATATTGAGAAGCAACACTAGAGAGAGAGAGAGAGAGAGAGAGAGGCAGAATCAAAAACCCAAGGCTCCTTTTTGAAAACAAGTAAAAAGTATGAGTTCAATGTTCACAAAACAACAAATCCAAGATTCCTTTTTCATTCTACCCTCAAATTGTAGTTGGCAGAATCAAAAGTCAATGAAGATTGTAACAAAAACAAACAAAATTACTTGATTCTAGTATCTGGAATAAATGCTTATCTCCAATAAAATCCAGTCAAGACCCTGACAGCTCCATCATTAAACACAAGATGCTTGACTTAATGAAATTCTTGGACATAAATGAAAAAGAAATAATTCGACAAAAGTTCAATGGGCTTCAATAGCAAGGCTTAGTCCAGGTTTCATAGGCTACAAGGAGTCGACATGCTATACAATAGTAATTCATTTTAAAGATATTGTAAGGTGATAACATGACAAGTTCACCTATTCGGTTTTGCTTCAACATCAACTGTATTTTGATGTGATGGAATAATTTTAATATACAATTCCCCAAGAATGAAAGATTGGAAGAATCCATTTTCAGTTTCAATTCCTTTTTATCCAAGCCTATTAATTGAGAACTACTTCCATAATACAGAGATTAATCTGTAGAGATATGAAGGATTTTTGCTATCAGACCCCATAAACAATCAAAACAACACCCACCCTTAAGACCACAATATCAAAAATAAGAACATACCTACATTTATCATTATATAGAGGTAGCTAGATATTACAGATGCAAAAAGGAACTATCTTTTCAAACATTTCTGGAATCGGGTAACATGAGATATCTCTTTTGAATAGAAGATTCATACAACATCCAACAAAGTATGAGTCAGAAGAAATTGCTGGATTTTCTACAAAATAATGAATCCTCTTAAGCAATATTTGAAAAGTATCAACACGGACAGTTGCAGAAGAGAAAGATATTACATAAACATGAATGAGCAATTATGTAATGAGAGAATAAGGAAATTAACATGGTTTACCCTTTTCGAGATAGGGTTTTGGAAGAGATCTCCCCATATTGTCTCTGAAGAAGTTCCAAGAGATTGGGTTATTCTTACCTTCCAAATTCAAGATTAAATTCATACAACCACTGCCTAAAATTTGGCATCTAATGAAGTTTCCAAGGGTATGGATCAAGATCCAGTTAAAGTAATCTAACAGGCAGCATAAAAGTAGGTTGTAAGCTAAAAGATTAGCATAACAGAACGAGCAAGTCCAGAATTTATGATTCACAAAGCAGTCGTTCTTTCTCAAGCCAATCATTTTGAAATTTATTAACATTTCCTTTGCTCATATACTCTACATGACACTTCCCTCGTCTAGTGTTTTTATGCTTCAAATGAAAGTCTTTTTTTATCTGTTTTTGTCTTAATTTCCCAAAATTATATTACCTTACTCATTTAAAAATTACTTCCTTTTTCATGACTTGATATTGAGGTTCAAATCCCTTTTGCACACTTTTCCGTAGTTATCACACATCACCAAATGTTACAATTCACCATACAAAGAACCTAACTCAGGCTAACAATAGTAGTTAACTGAAAAGATGAATATAAACCTTTGTCAATAAGTCCGTATCATCGGTTCTAGCCTTCTTTTCATATCCTGGAGGAGGAAATGGAAAGCAGCGAGACATTGCACGTGATGCAGTAATCAGCCAAGTGGGATGCTTCCACCAACAAAACTGCTTTTCCTAGTATCCAGTTTCTTTGTTCCAACACAGGAACAGACCAGAAACTATGCTCCTGTCCATGCACCATGTCCCCGCATTCATTTCCAGCTTGAATTTCACTTCATGTTCTTACAACTTATCACTCAAACCAGCAACTTATGAAACCCTGTATCCAAAATTCTCTCCAATCACAAACAACTCCCGGGGATCTCACAAAATCTATCAAATAATCAACACAAAACCACAACCTGAAATGCTCAATTCTTCAGTAGTAAACTCTGAAACACTTTTCTCAGAAGGATAACTGGAAATCCAATCAAGTTACTTCAACCAAACATATTGTCGACAAATGTAGTAGTTCAAAGGCAATCTGATCCTCTCGGTCCAAACAATAGAACTTTCACCTGCTCATTAGCAAAAACCAATGTCAGGATCACTGCCTGGCTACAAACACCACAACTTATACAACAAAGCAAACAGACCATAACCTTCAGATGAAGAAATCCTCAGCTACTAATCAACACCACCTATTAGATATTCCAAAGCATGTACACTCAAGATCAATTCTCAAAATCACCTTTTTCCCCAGATATAATGCACAGACTGAAAACCACAACCACAGCTACTGAACCAACAATCTCAAATTGCATGACAAATATTGAAAACCAGCTATAGAATTCAATCCCAAGCTCCTATATACAATCAGTATTGCTTCTGATCATAACCCTAGGAGTATAAAAACCACAAATAGGGTTGATCCCAATGGAGATCCGAGCAAACCCTAGAAAATTCCAACCAACAAAAAGACGCCCACTTTCTAAACACAAACACAAATTCCGGAAAACCCCAAATACAAACACACACACATGCAAAGGTGAGATTTTTATTTTCAATTCAGAAATAAGAAAAAATTCCCAATAGAGCAATAGATGTTCAGAATGAGATTGAAACCTTTCAGTGGGGCAACAAATTTTCCAGAAAAAAAAAGAGGAAGAGAGAAAGCAGAGAAGGAAAGTTGATATGGGTTTGGTTTTAAATCCTGAAAGGGTAGAGAGTAGACATTGTAAGATCTCAAAGGAAGAAGAAGAAAGAGAGAGTCTTTGTATTTGGGTATCACCAGAGAGTTGCTTCTCTCTCTCTGTAAAAAAAATGTCTTTCTTCTTGTTTGTGTGTGTATATGTATTTGTTGATTCAGATCTTCTTGAAAAATGGTGTTTTGAGAAAAGGGTCTCTCTCTGATTATTCTCAAGTCTCTCCCAAAGAAACCCCCAAAAGGGAAGAGAAAATATATAGGAGGAGAGAGAGGTGTATTTATAAGGGTTAAGGGATAGGAGAGAGAAACTTGTGTTTACAGAAGAATCCAGACATGAGAATAAGAGGAGAGCAAAGATAAGATGAATGATGGTCCCCTTTTTTACCCTCTCACAACTATGTCAAATTTCAACAAAAGATGGTCAAGTAGTAGCTTATAGAAAAGAAGAAAAATATAAACTTTATATTACTAGTCCATGTAACATGTGGTTCATATTAAGTATAGATTCACAATAATGTGTCACTTACCATTAATGCTTACATATTGTGTTAATTATAATGATAGATTAGGTTTAATTTGTATTGTATTTCATTCATAACAAACAAGTAATCGAGTGGTTGAAAAAAATTAGAATAACTCGACAAAAGAATTAACGCATTTTTAATTTATCAAAATTGTAATCGTTGGACTGAAATTACTCATAATATCTCATATTAACTAAATAAAGTGATAGGTTTCATGTTATTAGTTGGTTCAATGCATCTATGGATATTTTTCTCTTAAAGAATGTACAAATACATTTGATTTAGGCATTTTTATTTGAATTTTGAATTTGAGAGAGGTTGGGGGATTAAGGATTTTAGGTATAAATACCAAAAGAAGAAAAGGAAATGTGGAATTGTGGATCTAAATAGAAAAAGGATGGTCAAGTTGGGAATCAATACAACATATCCCCATAACACATGCATGTGCAATTGTATGATTTTTCAAGATCACACAATAATTGACAACCAACCATGAAAAATGAACTTGGATTAATATTTAAGAAATTTATTTGGATCTACGCTTCCATTTCATTTACCGTTGATTACGCACACTTCCCCATAAGTCAGAACGTTTTTATACCAACACATGTTTCGAAAAGTCGCTTAATTTTGTTCAGTTTCGGCGCAAAAGCGCTCGTCAACCAGTGAGATATCACGTAATCTTTCCATAAGACATTACTTTTATTCCTAAAGAAATATTGAAAATCTTAATTGATTTGGTAAGTAATTTTTCAAAAAATAGAATCAAATAACATGATCAGGTAAATTATAATATAGATATGAAATATCCACAAACATGTGGATAAAAAATGAATTAAGTTCAAGTTGAGATTGAGAATCAATAAAGCATTTCATATACCAAATGCATGTGGAAATGTATGGCTACACAAGAACCACACACAAACCAAAGATTCCTTTCCAGCACTGTTTTTAGGCAAACAAACATTGGGTGTTTCCAGCAAAATAAGGTTAATGTCTGGAAAGCAAAGCATTGTATCTGTCATGAAGAGATTACAGTCAAGGATCTCTAGTCATTAATTTGTTGCCATGAAATAGGCCTTGTTTTGCTTCTCATGTGTTTCCTTAGACCCACAAGCCGACATGTCGTTCAATGGCGCCGCCCATAAACTAGGGTTGCCTTTCCAACACTGTTGGATTATTCCCTCAAAACCAACCTCGATAAGCCTAGACCACACAATTGTGCAGTCGAGCTTTGTTATCGATAAGAGAAAATTTAAAATAGAAAAACAGTCTCTCAGCGAAAACAACATTAAAGATTTTATCGACAATAGACAAATTTGAGTAAGAACAGTCTCTCAGCAAAAACAATAGTAAGTTCTTCTCGATAAGGGACAAGTTTGAATCAAATAAATAGTCTCTCAGCAAAACCATTAGTAAAATTGCACGCGTATTCGCTTATTCCACTCTTGAAAGGTGCATTATATAGTCCAATAACTTGTTTCCATTTTAGGAAATATGTGAAACTAGTGACCCCAGCAACTGCATTTTCATTTGCTCAAATAGCAAACAATTAATGTACTCGTTGAAAAACAAAGAAAATGTCACATTGAAGACTTCAGAGCAGAGAGAAAATTTCAGTAGCAATGCCACCAATGATAATAATTTACTAAGAAATGAATATGCTCTACTTTTGGTGAAAATATACATCAAATGACTTGTGCTCCTTAAAAATTGCTTGTAGTTGCATATAACAGTAACTGAACTATGAGTCTATGGCAATACTATACATGCAAGTAAGAGAATCAAAATTAAAATTACAGGCAATTTACAGGCTCTCCTTATTAGGTTCCGACTAATCGCTCAAAGGTATTGACCATGCTGAAGAGGCGAGGACACAGCCAACAATGGACGATCTAAGATATTAGGCTGCAGAGAAGCAATAGCCATTCCAGCTGATTGTGGAACTCCGATAGATGGATGCTGAATTGAACTGCATGGAAAGATGAGTGCGAGACCATGTTACATAATATATGGTTGGCATTTGTGCCAAGAATAGATTATGATGATAAAGAACTGACCTGAATGACAACGACAAGGAAGATTCAACTGGCGGGCACATTCCATTTCGATCGGGAGGAAGAAGTGACCAAAAAACTGAAACACAGATACACACAACTAGTTAGTACAAAAACACGAAACTGATCAAAGATCAATACTCTTGGAAGTCTGACGAAAATATACATATTTGGGCATGTTTAAGAGATATCTATATTAAAATAAGATTTGCCACAGGATACATTGATTCCCAGTAAAACTTTCTTAACATGTAATAATTGAATAACTACATTTGCTCCCACACACACACACTAGAACCAATGGATACTAAAAGGGTGAGAAAATACCTGACTGATCTGAACGATCTTTAAATCCAGAGCAAAACAGAAAATCCTGCATTGTGATATTAGTGGGTTTTCAGAAAGTTAAAGCGATTTGTTTCAAATTTAAGGAAATGCAATAAGGGCATCTCTGAATGGAGCCAAACCAACTTACCTCTCTCATACCCTGAGATACATTGTGGACAACCTCTGCAGGAAAAATTTCATGGTCAGTTAAGTGTGGGATATATTAGCATCATAAAAGATTTAAGTGCAAAATCTTGAAAACCAATTAAAAATAATTGACCGAAAAATGCAGAGCATTCCTAACTGGTAAGCATTCGTAGAATCTTAAGAGTTAAGACAACTTTGCCCTTTAAAAGAGGCCATTATTGGACAACGATAAAAAGAAAGAAAATGAATCAGAGCTGATTACCAAATGTTGAAATCTTGATGGTAAAGATATATAAAGAATACTAATTAACTCACATGAAGCTTAGTTTCAGTTTATCATCTCATTCGGGCAAAATGGAAGACATCACTGTCACAAATGTACAGAGTACAGACCAATTACAAGGAGACCAACACCCTGACCATTCTCTTGAAGCAAGAAAATAAAATATTTCCAAAGAACACACAAAACCATATATAAGTGTGCATAAGAAATGCATTAATGATCAATTGAAATTCAATTACTCGATGTTGTATCCTGAATCATTATAAAGAACAAAACTATTTTCAGTGGAAATGATACGTTCAATTCAATGAGCTTATCCAATGGGACGAACATAGTTTTAAAACCCATACCTAGAGCCATGTCAAACTGATGGCAGTGATGAACAATGTTTCCATGAAAGAAAGGTGTCCAATCAAGTATAGTCAGGGAGACAAGGTCCAAAATCTTAACCAACCAAGATAAGACGGAAAAAGAAATAAAAATTGGGTTGGAAACGGCAATATGGTTGCAGACGTTATGCATAGTCCAAAAGATAAATGATAGCTCTAAAAAATTTATCCTACACATGAGATGTTAATTCGGCAAGTAAACATGGGGAGACAGACAACCTGCCCCATATCCATCCCCTTACACATCAAGAAGTACAAATTTGCAGAATTATTAAATGCCAGAGGCACATAATTATTTACCTATGTCTGAAACACTGGGTTTCACCGCCAACGTCAATCCAAGAAAGCAGTCATCAGGTTCGGTGTCAAAGTCCCATAGATTTAACTCAAGATTTGGCTCGGCCCCTGAGGAATGTGTAGGAGAAAATTATATACTAAATTCGGAAGATGAATAGAATAAGACAATGAATCGTGTAATTTAAAAATCGAGAAGCAATATTCAGAAAACTCACCCATGTTATTAAGCTTGAGCTCAAGAGGATCATTGAACGAGTAAGGATCCCACATGTCCACCTATTCAGGATAAGTTAGAAATCTGATATAAATATGATAAGAAAGCACAAATCCAATCTATGAACACGTATTACATGGAAAAATGGGTGTTGCAAGGCTTGTTCTGCAGTTGGCCTCTTTAATGGGTCCCATGAACATAGTCGCTGTGAATGGTAAAGAGTACAAGAAAATTATGTCACAACACAATGAATATTAATGAAATCTTTTTAAGAAAAAAATATTTATTTAAAAGATCAATAAATGATAATTTTATTCAAAACTACCCACCGCGATCAAATCAATAGCTTCTGAACTAGCATTAGGAATGATATCAGAAAGGTTGGCTGGCAAAATCTAGCAAAAGATAACGGAAATAAGTCAGCAGAGTTGTCAAGAATAGGAAAGCAAAGTATCTATCTCTTAAAATAGCTAACCTCTGAATAGCTAATACTGATTAATCGAGAGATATTTGTTGCTCCAGGGAAAGAAGCCCAATCTGGTGCACCTAGAATACAGCATATCTTGTTCAACTGATCCATTTCACTACACATGGAAGAAACAATTTATTCTCTTTCACAGAACCAAAAAAACGTATAAAAGCAGTCAACTATATGTGCTTATTTGTAATTGTATCAGTAAATATAGAAATAAGCTATTCAAGCCAAACAAATGAAACAGCAAAGACTAATGAGAATCATTAAGGAAGAAGAGATCGCCCTTCTCTCATCTTCCCTTTCACTCAATGTGTCAAACAATGGCACAAGAGAATGAATTATTTGTTCCAACCTCAAGGGTAGGTAAGTTAAGTAAAAGCAAGGACTCACATGCAGAGTCAAGGGTTTCTGTGATAACTCTTATTTTTCTCATGATATTATCATCTAACTAAAACATGTACAATTATCTATTCATGCATGTTTAGGAGAGATAATGGGAGAAATAATCACCTTTCACCAGGAAAAATAGGGGACAAAGTGAAAAGCTCAGCCAGTATTGCGCCAACTGCCCACATGTCTGTATGAACTTTCATTATTAGTCATCATTCAATGAGTAAAAGCAACATAGGACAATACAAATATATACTGCCATAAACCCCAGATTCACTTTCTAGTTATTTCACCATAGTTTCAAATAATGATTACCATTTTTTTATTGGCACTTACAAAATCCATAGACATGCTAACGCATGACTTAATGGATAAGATAACATCAGATAAGGCAGAGTGGAGAGGGTGAATATGAGTAGAAGAACCCAAGGAATTTTGCTAACGGATCCATTTATCCATCAACTATACTTTACGGGAAATGGCTTAGTTCTTGTTATAATCTTATAGATGTTATAAAATAACATCATCAACAACTTGTATCGCATATATTGTTATATTTTAGAACTGTAGCAATATATGGCCATTATTTATATTCAGCTAGGTGTGGATTTTAATTTTCTTACACATTGAAGTGGGAGGAAAATGTCTGCTACCTTCCATGATAAGAGGAAAAGCAGGAGCCCAAACCCAAAGTTCAAAAAGCAAAACAAGAAATCAAAACTGCATACCAATTGCAGGTGTATATGATGAAGACTGCAACAAGACTTCCGGAGCTCGATACCTAGATTACATGTTGAACCAACCCATAACATGTGAATTTTTTATTTGATAAAGGTTAACTTGATGAAGTATTGGAGACATAGAACACACATCTGCAAAGAGGGAAAGCAAATAACTAAAATGAAATGATAGACAATGACTTACCACCGTGTGGACACATATTCAGTATAAGGAGGCATGGATGACACTTCTCTAGCAAGTCCAAAGTCAGCAATCTTAAGAACACCATTAGTCACCAGCAAATTCTCTGCATGGAAGAAAAAAATTCAGCTAAACATTTGTTCCATAAACTGAAAAGAAATATCCAGCAAATGAACCATCAAGAAAAAAGAAACAGCATGCACCAGAGACTATGAAAGTTAAAATTTACCAGGTTTTAAGTCCCTGTGAAAATATCCATTTTGATGCATGTGAGCAAGTCCTTGCAGGACCTGAGACATATAGTTTCGTATCTCTTCCTCTGAAAAGGGTCTCTGCCGTTCTCTCATTATTTGGTAGAGATTAAATTCCTGGAAAGATTATATGTTATCAAGTATTCACTCAAATAAGCAATGTCTTGTCGGAAAACCTTTCATTGGAGAAAAGAAATAATGAACCAGATACTGATGTGATGAATGAGAACTTTGAACTCAACGAGTTTTACCTCCTACTGCCTATTCAGTGGATTTAGTATTGGCTTGTTAATAGGAAATAAACTAAACATCAGTATGTGACTTGCTACAGCAACAAATAGAGTTTCAAAATGTGCCGAATTTTCAAATATGCAACAGCATTTCAGGAAGAACAATTCATTTGTCAAAAAATAAAAAACAATTGATCAGTCATTAGTTACATTTCCAAATTGGGAAACATTATTAGAAATATTGGTAAAAGTGATCAAGATAGTACATGCATCAACAGCGGTTTAATTAAGTTCTATTCTATATGGCCCTAATACTGTCTGGTTAAGTATCATGCGTTCAGTGAATATTAAAAAACTCAAAGATAATTTAAAAAACAAAAAAAAAACAATAACAGGGACTAAAACAAAGTAAAGATTTTCAAATTTAGGCCCTCACCATGTAATCAAAAATGAAAAACAATTCATTGTTATCCCTGACAACCTCCTTCAATTTAATGACATTTGGATGGTTCAATTTACGGAGTGCCTGCAGAAGAAAATGGTGTATCAATCAAGGGCTTAGCTGCATAGTAAAAGATCTTGTGTTTTCTAGCAAGTATTAGAATAAGTACAAATACTAACAAAAACAATAAAATGGAACACATTTCAAGTACATAAGTAGACTCAGGAAGTCCACATATTCAACAATTCAAGGAGTATCACAGCACAAACCTTAACTTCTCGTAGGTTTATGCATTCTTCCCAGAAATAAAACTTTCTTTTCATTTTCTTGACAGCAACAATTTCATATGTTTCTATATTGAGTGCCTTGTATACGCTACCACAGGTACCATCTCCTAGCTCTTCCAAAAGTTTATATCTGGAGAGAATATAGAACAAATGGTATTAGAAGAACAGAACACCTCATAAAACAAAAATCTGAATTTAATTAAGGCAACCAACTTACCTTTCCATGATTATAATGCTCGGGAAATTATTATTAACAAATTCTCAATGGACCTCTAACAACATCCAAATCGAGGAGTCTATACTTTCAGCACAATGTTTATCTCCGGCTTGCTGATGTGGTTTACTGCTAAACTGTAGCAAGATATGTACGATGTAGTGCAAAACCCACTTTTCATGGTACGAGTCGTTGAACATAGGCCAGAATATTATCAACATGCTTATATGCAGCCTCTAGAAGCTGCAACTGGCTGGTATCATCTACAAACAACCACTACAAAAGACTTCTCCTACAACTCCATCTGTGCAAGTGTTGAACGCGTCAAGTCATTGCTTTATGTTCAGTTGAAAGGATGACCGATCTATTAAAACCTACAGCAAGCTGTAAGAAGGGAATATAATTAATAGAATTCTTACATGCCAAATCCATCATCCAGAAACTAAAACTGACCAACATAGTAATAAATTAAATCGCCGTAATACTTGTATGATTGAAGAGGAAACGGAATAAAACGACATAATTTTGCCTTAACTTTCATGTTTTATTATTTTGTTCTACTAATACGAAATTCAGAGAACTTGGAGCAGCTGTATGATCCTCAGGAACTTGTAGTTCAATTATTCCATATGTGTTGATAGATTATCAATACAAAAACCCCACCTTTATTAGTTCAATGAGAATTCCAGGTTAGGTAGGAGTTGATTATCGCGCCAGCATGATATAAAAACTTATTTATGGGATAAAATCGCACAAGTAATACTATCATAAAGAAATTACCCTATAACTTTCTAAACCAAAACGATGTCCTTCGGCAAGAAAAGCAAAGTCGTAATTATCATTGTTATTTAACTTCCTAAAAAAGATTTTAGATTTTAGCACAAATTATATCTGGTGAACATAATTCTGTTCACTTTTTGCACCCAATACAAATATGAAAACCCTTGGAGAAGTTCATTACTTCAAATCCAATAACCCAAATAGTTCATTACATCAATTGTAAATCTCATAACTTTGGAACAATAAAGCATCCAGGCTAATGCCTGCAGCTAAAAAAAAAAACCACTTGAAACTCGAAAACTTAAAGCTAAAAGCAATTAAAGACTTTAACAAAAAAAGGGAAAAAAAATCATCTGCTCATAATTTCATTCTTAGCCATTAATTAAGCCCTAAGCAAAACAAAAAAAAAATCAGATTTTCACATACTTCCCGAAGACTTGGAACTGCATTCAAATTCAGGACATGAATTGCAGCTCGAAGAGACCACAATCAAGCTGAAAGCGCTAAAATCAGAAAACTACATGCAAAAACAGACTAAAAAATCGGCGAACGAAGGATCCATAGAAGACGAACTCACCGTAGAGGAGAACCAAAGCAGAGAGATCTGAAGTCGATCGGCAATGTAGAATCGGTTTCGTTGATATCGAGAGATGAGAGAACAAAAGCGTGTTCTAGAGAGAGAAAGAGAAGGTTTTTAGAGAGAGAATGGAGAGATGGATTACTGGTGAAGCCATGAGAGATGGATTCCGCAGAAGAAGCAAAGGAGAAGAAACCAAGAAATATTGAAAATATTTTGTTAAAATATATAAATAAAATAGTAAAATAATTGGGTTTTTGAATTTGCCATTAAAATTAGGGCTAAGAAATTGCTTGGCTGTTGTGGCGATGGTGGTGGACTGGTGGGGGAGAAAAAGTGGTCCCTATGGCTCTGGTTATTTAATACAATATTTATTATTGGTTGATTTACTAAAATGTCCCCAACTACTTCAATATTACGAAAATACCATATTGTTGATCAGGATTAACATTATGCTGTGGTCCTGTGGATAGCTTCTAGATGTGTAATTTCTTTTTATTTTATGAACTTGATTAAGCTTCACCAAGAAGCTAATACTATGATTTTTTTTTAATTTAAAAATATGTGTAATCCAATCTTTATTTAAATTCTTTACTTTGAATTTTTAACCATGAAGATATTTTTGAAAAGATAAAAAGAGAATATAATTGCTTATTTGTTTTTATTTTTACATTATATTGAAGAAAAAAATAAGGAGTGTTCTTTTTGTTCTTTTGATTTTTTTAAAGTTACAATTAACAATACAAGACATGATAAGAGATTAAAAATTGTTTTTTTTTAACAGAAGATTAAGAGTTGTTTATTTAACAGTAATTTTAAAAAATATATATGTTATCCAACAAATAGTTATGGTGAATATGATATTTGAAACAGTTGTTGAATAAAATAAATAATTACAAATTAAAATTATAAGCAAATATGGAACTTTTGATGATGGGCCATGAGTGGAACTAAGCCCAAAGTGGATAAGAAGTATGTGGGCTTCTCTTTAGGTTTCTTTGGGTCAACAAAGAGGCCCAAAGTAGATAAGCAAAAGAATATGAAAATGAGTAAGAAATCTCATTCAAATCATGTTACAAGAGAATCAATTTATTCACTAGCTAAAGAATAGATAAGAATCGGAATGTGAATGAGAATTCTGAGTTCTCGTTTAAATATCATCGATGAGATATCATTTTCAAACCAAAAACTCTAATCCGACCACAATATATGAAGTAACTTATGGTAGAAACAGTTTCCACCCAAATTTATTACCTTATATGCTACACAGATTGGCATAGATATTACAAAAAATTCCTACCAACTCTCTATCACCATATATAGAGAAGCCAAACCAGATTGTTTAGGAAGCCAACTTAGACGATGAATAGCCACAATGTTTTCGACAAAAATACGAGCATATAGGCTCAAAGTGCCCCGAACTACCAACTCGCAACATATTACCTAAGGATAAAATTGCTCGGGCTATCTCCGAAACTTTTTCTGTTTAAGCCTCTTGGTAGCCATAAACGTTACTGCAGCAGATAGAGAATACCTGCACAAAAATAAAACTAATGTCATGTCTCTGTAGGATGTCCCATATACAGTGATACGACTTTTTCTCTCAAATCAAGATCACTCAAAAATTTATGTGAAAACATTCAGAAAACAATCCAAAAATTTACAAAACGAACTCCATGCAATTATGATGGCTATGACTCGAAATCAATAATATATGAGCTCTCAGTTTCAACCTTCAAAGAAATTACCAGATATTCTCTTTCCACAAGGATCAGAAGATCCTATTTAGATATGATATATAGGGTATTGAATACTTGCATAGCAACGAACATAACTGTCCATGTATGCATAGGGGAAAATATTTAATTGAGACAAACAACCAACCAACATCATGGACTCTTCAATAGTGTACATGAACTGGCTCGAGCATGAGGTATACTGATAGTTTTTTTATCCTATGAGCAATAACAAGCAACACAGGAGGCAGTAACTCCAAAAAAGAGAGCATAATTCAACATCAAAAGATCCAACAAACATACCATGTCATTGTATAATTTAGATGGTCCTGTGGCATGACTGAAGTGCGAATCAGAGTATTCACGTCCTTTGGAATAGGATAAGGATTACTTAGATCGACACTTTCATTGATGTCTTCAATGTACATGGTATTTTCTGGAAGCCCAAGAGTTCGAGCAATGGCAGAAACATCAACATAAAACCATTCGCCAGAACTTGGAATATTTTCTGGAATAAAATGATTAGGCTTCTCACTCCCACGAACAACTCCAATTACTTCTACAGGAGTAATAGCGGGGACTTGATCCTGTCAGTTTCAAGCAGTTAAGATTGTAAATTTTAAGTCATAGTAATACAATAGCAAACGCATCATAGAGCGACAGTAAACAACCTCAGTATTTTTAGGCTTTTTGGACCAAAACCTCCACCAAGAGCTTGGTTTTTTCTCTTGGAGAGAGGGTGTTGCTATATTCAAAGCCTGATCACCATCTTGCGGACGTTCAAAAGACTTGTCTCTCCAACTGCGGGGAACCCATCCTCTATTGACTAGAACTGGTGACTGCACGCTAAAAGGGGACAATGTCTAAGTCCTCAGTTGAAAGAAGCATATTACAATCATCCACTATTTAACTAACGAATAGCAAAGTACAAAGTATACCACTGAGATGATCAATAACAATTAGAAGAAGAAAAAAAAACTTTTCCATAATGCAAATGGTCAACTGAGGCGAATAACCCCAAGATTTGGAGGGTTGGGACACTTCATTGTTATGGTAGAAAATATGAGACTCTTCTGGCATGAGGATGGTGATGGAATTGGGAAGGAACAATTATGTTTCACTTTTCCACATTCTTATAATGGTAAAATACTAAAAGCACCATGTGGTTTGGCCCTGCCAAGCATTGGTGCACCTATCATTGTTGAGACCATAAATTTTGCGCTTTGGAGATCTAATTCAGAATGGGCAGACTTGTGCTGTTGTGCACACACACTACTTTTCACTTAACGGCGTGCTCTCATTTTGTAGGCACAAATTTCAAGAAGGTGGTGACCCAATGTAGTAGGATTTGCTCATAGACTTAAGACTCCTATTTGATATATTGGACAAGAAGACAAGCTTACCTATGTGGCTTTCTTTGATCCTGGGTTTAAAAGGCTCATCAAGTTAAAAAGATGAGGATGAATTTTAACGCCCTTGTATACTTTTACCGCACCTGGTGTGCGTACACACACATAATGACAGAGAGAGCACAAGCATACTCGATTTGTAGCCATTTCCAATCATATAGCTAGAGATAAGTGATAGATAAAGTTGGTATAATCCGATAATTTTATAAGAGATTCCCCAAATTATTCGTATACATACAATTAGATCTATATATACATAACTAGTTCTAAATGAATGCATAAATAAGTATATATGCATAATTCTTCACACATTTAATTCCTTATATTTAAAACAAAGCAACAGACATAAATACATACCTCTCTGGGTTGTTGGGAATTGGCATAAGGGGGGTGATGATATAATAACCATTTTCAGTTACCCCCGAAATGCTTCTAGAGCGTGGGCCCACGTATATTGACCTTTCCTCATCCAAAACTCCTTGACATTTAACCCTCCTAAACTCTTCAAAATCTAATTTTTCACTTGAAGAAGATGCATCTTTGAATGTAATAGGTTCCAAATCCAATCTCTTTCGTCTAAACTCGAGCATTTTCATCTACAAGAAAAATAACATTTTTAATCTAAGCAGCAAAAAGCCAAAAACAAATACTTTGTCCGTCCCCCAAAATAAGTATCTTGCATTCTATTTTGAAAAAAATTAAGAAGTTAGTGTTGGGAATTTCACCCTATATTCACATGTGCATGTTTTGTAACAAATTCTAAACCAACTAATTATAGAGATATAAATGGTAATTCATATATAACTAATTTTCTACAAATGAAAGAGAACATTCGTTGTGAGAAAAATTGTTATAGAAACAAGACACTCATATTGAAACAGAGTGAGTAGAATGTTTCATTTCATGAATCTAACTGATGGGTGAAAAATAAAGACAGAAAATAACATGTGACCTAACAAGTTCCATTGTATGCAAAGTTAATACCATATAAAACCCAAAAGAAACTATGCAATTAGAAGTTAACAACAAAGTTCATGCCACTAAGTCGAAACCAACTATAACCTCTCACCAGTTAGACTATATAAATCTTCTCCAAGAAAACTACATAGTAATTTATAAGATGTGTTTTATTTATTCTTTTTTACTTCCAACTAGAATAGTATAAACGAGTAAAAGATGTACTATAAAGAAAAGTGTAACATCAAACCATAAGTTACTCTAGCTTTTTTTTTTCTTCAAGTTTTTCTAGCATTTAAAAGAGAACAATTTCTGATCATATAACCCATTACTGGAACCAGGCAGCTACCAACTCCAAGAATAATGTTGAAATCAAAGCTATGGGAATCTTTTCCAACTCAAACTCAAACTTTGATAAACATATTCAGATTCGGAGAGGTACTACAAGCATGAAGCAACAATTGTCCTAACAATGCATGAGTAACTAGACTAGATATATTTACAAGGTCAACTAGAAAGAGATGAAGATGTGAAGTGGTCACAAGAAAACCAATATCACGCTCCTAACAAAAGTTTGACTAAGGCCTTACACAAGTTGCTAGATGTCAATGATGCAATGTCCCAATGAATATTCAACTCATGTACTTAAGAATCATTCACTAGAAAAATCTTTGAGGGACGCGAGCAAACTGAAACAAACTCAAATTACCTTGCATCTACTCTTGAAAATTAAAAAAATCAAAACTACCTTACCTCTACTCATTGCCACTGACATATTAGTTGGATTGCTACATGAACTGGCACAAATGTATGAACTCGGGATTGGGGCACTTTATCCTCTTGAGAGAAATTGACATCAAATGATTTAATGCACCAATTCATCAAATTAGGTGTGTCCCCAAAGATTCACGTGGCCGATTCTCGTGTCAACACACGTTACTCTAGTAAAAGTTAAGATAAATAAAGGAAAAATTGGGACACACGAGTCTTCGTAAGTTGGTGGTGTGATTTTAGTGGGTTTGTTGAGGGAGTTTGAAGTTGCCATAATATTGGGAGTATGGGTTGGGGTCAACTGAGAATGAGAGGACGTATAAGAAGAAGAGCTAAAAGAAAGGGATTGAGATCTCCAAACAGAGCACGAATATGAGAAGATATAGTATTGTTGAAGAGATAAGAGCAACTAAAACAAAAACCCAGTCATTTCTCAAATAATGTTGGCAAAACTCTTTCAAATCATTTGCTCATATTCTCCTTCTTCACTCCATCATATCCAATATAATCTTCTTTGTTAAGCCAAGGGTTATCATGTTTTTCTAACTACTTTAAACATTAACTTGGGCATACCCTTATCCTTTTTTTCTTAACATCTCCTAATTGAATTTCCTCAAGGAGACACAAATCTCTACACTTCCTAATATCCAAACTACCTTAAATGAGTCTCATGTATCTTATAATCATTTGACGCTAACCTTACTCTTTCTTGAACAATATAATTGTTACCCTCATCTTATGCCCCTAATGGTCCAATGAATGTTTGGCATGTATAGTGTGTGGAGAGGAGACAAGTCATGTAGCATGATTTTATAATGGGAAAATTGCATATGACCCCTATTAATTATACATTAAAAGTAGATGGATTCTTAGAGCTTTGTTTCATATCAAAAGACTACATAAACTTACCCAAACTCATTCCCTCAGTTAATTATAACATATTGACCAAACAATATTCAATAATACTCATTATACCCTTGCATTTATTGTTCTTCTGTTCTCGAGATTGTTCGTGTTCTTGATTTTTCAAAAACAAAAACCACAAAATGTTGCATCTAAATGTTCACTAGTTTATTAAGAATGCTTCATGTTCACTAGTTTACTAGACCCACTACCAACAACTATATTTTAAAAATACTTCATGTTGTTATCTCTTCAACTTATGTTTATCCCAGTATCCTCTGCCATTCAAGGTATTCAAACTGCATATCAAACATTCATCAGTTCACAAAACCCACTCCCCACCACTATATTTTGAAAGATATTCCCATGTATATATAATATTATACAACATTTTTTATTAAAAATAACATATCTTACCGTGATCAGTCTTATGTTTTTGAAAATGAGTGTATGTATGTTATGTGTCCAATGTTTGAACTGGCATTTCATAAATGATATCTATGGCATATAAGAAACAAGTCTATCTTTGACACCTGCTTCTACCACTCCACAAATAAACTCAATTAACTAACCCAATCACCCCTAATATAGAAAAGAGACATAAAGCATGAATCTTTTTTCCTACAAAACTAAGTGAAGGTAACAACAAAGCACCTATGGATAACCCAAATGGAATATGAGAGCTACTGATTGAAGGAGCATAACATGAGTTGATGAAGGAACTGAGCTTGGGGTCCTAATAAGGGTCCCTTTAGTCACAACCATCATCTTTTACTCCATATATACAATCAGCAACAAAGAAAGACTCTCAACCACAAACATCTTGTTCTTTGATAAGCAGCACATAAATGAAATTGAAGGAAATTGTTGAAAAAACAATGGAAATGAAATAATGGACACACATAGGGAAGGCAAAATGTACTTAGCTGACTGAGTACAACAGGTTTGTTTTTCCATTCATCTCAATGTAGTCAATTCTTACAGTTACACTACTTTGTAACATCTATGCCTATATTCACTGTCTAACCAGTCATGTTTAAGAGATTCAAAGTATAGTCCGAACTACTTTTGACATAATACAAAGAAATGAAGAATGATGTCCAAGTCTAAAGCATTAATGAATCAACTCTCACCCAATCTAGTAAATAACTATACATGATGAATGCGAGCAATCAAACATTAGAAAGATGATTATGAGGGGGGAAATCACTGTAATACTTCAACATGGTGAATAGGAGCAATACAAGACAAGCCATTCCCATTGTAGTTCTTTGCAAAACCTAATAGCTTGTATTAATGATTCAAAAAATTAACAAAAACAATTGAAACTCGTGATGATAAGGAAAATAAAAGTTCACCTTCTCTTGCCTTCTGAAAATCTGCCAAGTTCCAAGGCCAAATGTAATAGCACCAGGAAGAAAAAGCAACCATTTTGACCAGCCCAACTCTCTCCTTATCTCTGATTAATACCCAAAACACAAAAAACAAAAATAAAATCTTTTCAGAGAAAACATTGAAACCACCAAATTCCATGATAAACCCAGATAAGGAAAACAAAACAAAAACACAATTTACTTAGTACCCTGTGGTGGGACAATGGAGGTTGGAGCCGCGGAGGAGATGGCAGGAGCAGAGCTGGAGAAAGGAGAAGACACTGATGGTGAAAGCCAGAGCTTTGGCACAGTTATGGAAGAAGAACTGGCACTACTGGAAGTAGCACTGTACTTGGTTAGGGCTTTGGAAACCACCAAAGCATCTTACTGTTAATCCAATTAATCTTAATAGAAAGTATCTACAAAAATATAAGAGATTGAAAGGAGGGAGCGAACGTACTGGAGTTGGCCATGCGAGACCATTCCTCTGCCACAGTTGAGGACGCTAGAGGCGAGCCTCTTCCGGAGCTTGAGAGGGACCATTGCTTCTTCTCTTCGCCGCCGAAACCTCAGTGACGATTTGTGGTTACTGAGAAGCAGCGAAACCAAATTTTCCCGATTGGGAGTCAGAGGAGGGTTTATTAGATGCAACCAAACCTGGAAGCTGGAATGTGTTGACTGAAACGAAGAGGAGGAGGAAGAAGAAAGAAGTTAGGTTAGGTCATTACTTAGAAAGCAATTCGTGTTTACCAGTGTTATCTCCGGTTGAAAGTTTACTATTTTCTTAAAAATATTTATGAATTGATATTGATAATACAAAAATAAAAATCACGTTCATACATCCGATAAGATCGAGTCAAAGAGTCAATCTCATCACGGGTCAAGTTGGATTTATGAATTAAATTTTGGGATAAGAAGTCAAGAGTAGACTCACCTCAACTCACAGATCCAAGGTTTCAATCAAGTGTCACCACGTCTTTAGGTCCAGAATTTTAATCAAGTGTCACCACGACTTCGGGTGAGCTGGGACTTTTTCTTTGCTTGCAAGATCTCAAGTCTAACACTTGCCGTTTTAAAAGTTGTATTTTTATTTATGGCCTACATTTTTCGAACAGACAGATAACAATAGTTTTTATATATGTTCTGAATAAAGAATTTAGACAATATTTTTAACGTTATCACCGTAGAAATATCTCAAAAGTTTTTCATAGAAGTGATCGATATTAAACCATTAAAACAAACAATGTAATTGACATAAAATTAAGCAACAACATAAACCTGTCCCCAAATTACATTCTCAATCAATCGGGAACTACCAACCATTACAACAAAGCAGATCAATATATTTGACACATAAGAATATTACACACAATTAAGAAAGAATACAATTTGAATTTGCACCACTATGACCTATGGGTCATACAAAAGGAAAACACAGGACAAACTAATTAAGAAACAAACATCAAATGGCTTATTCTATGACGCACTCATTTATATTACATATCAGTACAAAACTACAAATGTTTCACACACTAATTGTCTTCATCCAATTAAGCAGTTTCCACAACAATCTTGCCACTAGAATGGCCATCAATACTCTTAGCCCAAGCATTCTCATGAGCTTTGCCCAAAGGATACTAAGAGACTGACACAAGTACATGGTAGTGTAGTTGTGTGCAATAACTGTAAAGCTCTTGAAGTCCAAAGTTATTAAGTAGATCAATAATGGCACTTCAAGTTCAAAAATAGGGCTTAATCACTCATATTAGCTAGACATATACGATAATTACCTTCAGAGAAGCAGCTCCAACGCCATAAGCTTCGTACCTAACCGCGTGCATGAGTTTCACAGCCATAAGCGTCGTCGTTTGCTCGAGAGGTTAAAAATTTCTAATAGAGGGAGTTACTGTGAAATGACGATAATAGCCCTCAATTTAGTCAGCGAGAGATGACACGTCAGCACGTACGCGTGGCGGGACACCTCAGATCGAGAAGAAACGTGCCGGCCTAGCCTAGCTATGCTCATTGATTTGTGAAAAGCTAAAAGCCGACAAATATTGATTTTGACGATGGTCTATATTATAGGAATCAAGATTGCATTTGGTTCTAGAAGACCGTTTCTATTTATGACTCAAAACACACGATTATAAAAATAATAATAATTTATAACATATGATTATCTTATGTTAAGATTAAATATTAATATATTGGAAATGATTTTTGTGTTATGTGATGAAGTTTTAATGCCCATAAATATATGATGATCACGTGATCTTTTAATGAAGTTTTAATACCTCTAATGTAGAGTTTGTGAACTCCATTCCATGCACGCACAATGTAGCGTTTGCATATGAGATTGCTCTAGGGCATAATGTCATATTTACGGACAAAAATCGCTTTAGGGAACAATGTTGCTTTTGCAAATTAAATCATTTGCTGGCACGATGGGGAAAAGCACCAATAGACACTCAATTTCGAGTATCTTTACAAGTACTTGTTACATGAGAACATCGTGTAAGTATGTGATCACTCTCTCGTATTCATGATGTAGAGTTATGCATCGTCGTTTTTGGTATTTTTACATGATTTATTATTTATTTCAATATAATTTTATTTGAATAAGTTAAAATTTATTGGAGTAAACAGTAGCCAAACTATTAGTAATTGAGACTCAGCAAAGCCACAAAATAAATTGTTTCAATCGTACGTTCCATGCCAACAAATTCATCGAAACAGATATATTGTATGAGTGTCAATTCATAAGTTGACGTCAACTCGTTGACATGACTGAGAAACATTAAATATTATACATTAAATTCGAAAGCTATAATTATTTTGACAAAAATCTCAAAAGCTTTTCATAAAGGTGATTTATATTAAACCATTAAAATAAATAGGGGTAATTACAGTTTCCACCCTTATGGTAAGGTCCATTTTCACTTGGGGCCCTTATGGTTTGTTTTCGTACTT
>JAYMSZ010000003.1:0-88587 GCA_036897665.1 Pelargonium citronellum
TGGGGGATTCTAATTTGTACCTATAAAAGACTTTGAAAAGCATTCTATGAATGGCAGATACGAAAAAGAGGGTAACAAATTAATTGAAGAGTTAAGAGTCGCTTTGTACCCTATTTGTCTATATTTCATTACTCAAGCCCTTTGTAAGTTTCCAACCCTGAATTTATTCTCACTTGTTAACTTGTTAGAGTCCTCTATCTGCCGAATCGTTCAAATGGGGTTCATATCTTGTAGAGTACTAATTAGATCTTCGGAGACTTAACTTAAGGGGTTATAATTTATATTGCATTGACCCCGAACACCAAGCTAGTTGTAACTAAACAGCCGAGAGCTGCCTGCGAACTTTTAGGGATAAAGACAACTAAAAGCAGAATATATCAGCTTCGATCTAGAATAGGGGAACTCCACCATATAACATTGCTTTAAATTCTTAGTACCTAGCGCCTCTTTGACTTAACCCCAAAAGGAAAGAAACCCTTCTATTTTATTTCCGGGGAAGCTCGTTACATTATAAATGGGGATTCCGATAAAGGGCCGGGGGAGTTTATTACCTTGTAAGAGCCGAAGTTTAAGCTTATTACTCTGTAAATTAACCTCTTTTTATTGAAAATATTCCTGACGAAGTTCCACTTTATGCGCTTAGTTATCTACTTCAGCGCCTGTTTTATAAGAGGATCCCCCGAGTATCCCTACACAAAGTAGACAGAGTCCTTCCTTTTGTGGCTCATTTCCAGGTATGAGTTTCTTTTTTCATTTGGTTAGTTTTTTACCATGTAGCTCTTGGCTCTGAATTGTAGCTCTTTATCTTGAGGAATATAGGTTCTTGTTAAGCTTCTTATTAAGAGAGACTTTTCAGTTTTGAGAGCAAATAACGAGAATACTTGAATGGTCTAGAATCCCAGAGAGTAAACCCAACTGCCACTACTGCGAAACCCTTTAGAAGTGACTCGCTTCGAACCCCCGTTACTTTAGTACCTAGAGCTGGCTTTGTATAAAGTCGTTTATCATAAAGCTAGGACTTAGCTAGACTCTCGGTAATTACTTCGTTTTTGACTCGTGTATTCCTTACCCCTATTAGACCCGCGGTAATAAAAAAAAGTTCTGTAAATTACAAGGTTACAGGGAAGGTTTAACACTCTAAACCTCTACCTATGGATAACAATATATAAGAGCTCCTAGGATATCGTATAAAACTCCTGTGTAACATACAATGCTTTTTTGCCAAAAATTCTCCTATTATCGAGTACCCTATAATGAAGTCTTACTTTCACGAATCTAATAAGAAGAAAAAATGGAATAGAATAGATAACCCAGTCCTGTAAAGGAAAATTATATATTCTATAGTTTTTGGTGCCTCCCTGCATTTCTCTACTAAAAAGTACTCCGAACCTATGTTATTCCTATTTAGTTAATAGGACTTTTACAGGATTTGATCTTTATGATTTTACAAAAAAGTTTCCGTTAGGGGATCCCTTAATTGACAAAGTTTATGCTAAAACTGAGTACTTTACGTCTTTCCTGCTACATCACGTCCATAGCCTGTAATTTTCTCTTTTATGTTTTTTGAAAACCCTTCTGATCAGCTAATAGGTTAAAGGTATCAAGATCCGATTAAAAACAGTTTAGTTACCCTATAGGGCTGTAGGTTAAAAAAGTATAGAATAAAACTTTCTACCCCTAAAATCTTTATTTTCCAATAGATCCTAGGAATACCCTCTAAATCCAGGTCAGGATAAGAGAATCTTTTAGACTTATTGGATCTGGCAGCACTCTTTGAACCTGCAGATGCCCTCTAAACTCGATTGGCTTTAACTACAGGGTTATGTGTTATAGTAAGTCTAAAAAATTGTATCGAATTCAGCCGGCTCCCTTTTAGATTAATATCTTGTATTACAGAAAACCGAAATCCCTTTAACTGGAACAAATGTAATTCCTAGTTCTTTGTTCGTCGCTCTGCTACTAGTTAATTGTAGAATCCTCGTGGGATCTAATACAAAGTTCGGCAAGATATATGACTTATATCTAAGTGATTCTCGTTTTTTTAGTCGGTCTTTCCCACTCTATTTACTTATTATATTTGTGAATGCTCAAGAATAGTTGCCTTTAATTAGTTTTAAATACTTTTATGATCCGCTTGCTATGTAACAGGCCCTCCTTTTACTACGTACCTTTGGAAGCGGGTTTTGTGCTATAGTAAGCGTAGTAGTTTCCTCCAATTGCTAATTAAGACTTTGTTTCAAGATGTTGTGTTAGTATAAGATTCCTTGAAAGGATATTTTTCTTGTTTTTATGACAGACTTTCGAGCTAGAGTTTACCCGTAAATTTGTATGAGTACTCTGGGAAAAAGTCCCGGTATATGACTGCCCCCTTGGTATTCCACATTAAGGAGTAGAAACTCGCTAAACTTTTTTTAGATGAACGGTTCTTTGTAATAAGCAAGAGGTCGGTATCTTTGAATAAGACGAAAAGGGGAATACTTTAGTATAATATTCGTAACTAAAATTATGCACTAAATTTCACAGGAGATTTAAGAAGGTATCCTCTAACCGACCCATTCCCATTTGAGGGACATTATACCAGCCCAGCCAGGGATTCCGAAGAAATGGAGTTTAATTCTAGAGTCTACCCTCGTATTTAGAGCATACTTTCCGACATATCCTTAAAAGGAATTTCTTTAGTGATTTAGCAACAAAAGGAGTTCTTTAATCAGGGCTTCTTTCCCAGAATAGTTCTATCTAAATAGGAAGAAATAGGTCAAATCTAAGAATGAATATCTAAATGGGGATTCTGCATACTAAAACTCAAAAAGCAGTTCCTATATTATAGGATTTACGGAAATAGAAGGCTAGGTTCCTTTTCAGGATTGGTAACTCTTTCTCCTCGTAAGATTAAGATAAGGAGTTTTTGCTTTCGCCTCGAGTCCTACTAGCTGCAAGTAAGTAACTCTAATGTACTGTACATGAATATAAAAGTACAGCAAATGATAAGGGATGAGCGCAAGAGCTTGGGATAGTAACTCCTAAAAAATCTAGAGAGAGTAGCTCATTTTATATGGGGTACATTAGGATTCAAATCCAGATGACATTATTCATTAATTAAGAAAACTAAGATACTTTTTTGCTTTGGATAAATTGGCTTAAAAAGCTACTTGTCAAAGCCTTCAATTCAATAGCTCAGCAAACTTTTTCGTAATTGTGAATCAGATTATGCCGTATTCTTTTAGGATCGTCTTTGATTCGCACCCTTCTTCTTTATCTATTTTTTTAATACTAGCAATGCCTGCTTAATGCATAATAACGAACTGTTGATAATATAATAATAAATGGTAAAAGGACTTTTGTAGTTTCATTGTCTCCTAAATAAAGCTATCATAGAAATTCTCGGTTAGCCAACAACTTGCTATTTAATTGTTGAGTCAAAGTTATTACGGGTCCGTATCATCCCTATTTTGCTTTGTTATACTAGGTCACAGAATACAAACAGGAAAATTACTAGTACTCTATTTAAAGTTCACCTTAGGATGAAGGATCCTTTATTATCTATAATTATGTAGAGGTATAGAGTCCTTTTTTGATAATTCCCCGTAAGTGAACCTCTGACCTGTTGTTTTTTCTTGTTAGGCCTAACACTAACAAAGCTGAGATACCCGTCCCTTTTATTTGAAGGAATTTGCCATACTAGTGTATTTTAAATGGACTTCTTAGACTTCTTTATGAAATGGAAAAATTCTTACAACAAGCATATCACATATATATTCTCCTTACCCTAATTAAGACAGAATACCCTATATATACGGGATCCGGGGGTAATAGGTCTACCCTCCTGGGTATAATATCTGCGAGCTTCTTATTTAATTCGAACCTGATTGATTACAGGATTAGAACAAAAATTTAGTAAAGTACTAACCAGAATAGTTGTATAAATTTGGTCGAAGAAACCTTTAGCATATCATATCAACTGATAAGCTTCTACTAGTAAAATCGGCTTTAGTTTATATAAATAGTTTCTTGTTTTTGCTACTGACCTTAAGGCTGAATAAAAGTAGAGCAGCAGCATCCCTTACCTTAGATGTTCTTAGTTGCTGCTTATAAGACCCCGTTTCTTATGATAAGTAGTAGTTAGTTTGTAAATGGATAAAGTTAGAGCTTTACTTATATCGTTTGTATCTAATTCCTACAAAATATACGAAGAAGATTATATAATATGGGTATGAATTTAAGGTTTTGGTGTATTCTGAAAGCAAACAAACAGAAAAGAAAGGATAACTTTCAATGCGGGGTACTGCAATAGTAAATAAGGCTTCCTTAACTCACACAAGTAAAATACTTAATTTATACAAGCAAGCATCTCTTATTAAGATTCTGTTCTGATATGCGCTTTAATGCAAACATCGTTAAGAGCGGGTTCTATATTACTTTTACAGTTTCCGGTGCTCCTATTCAATAAAAGGGAAAAAGAATCTATATAAATTCACGTACAAAAAGACTGACCAGTTAACCCAAGGCTTCCTTGATTTATAGAAGTATCTCGATTCAATTCCCCTTTCTATTAAATTAAGCAAAATGAGTTACACTGAAATGAATAAGAATAAGAATTAGGCTACTCTTTACTACTTATTTGAGGAAACATGTAATATTGAAACTAAGAAGTAGAAGGATTTTATTAACACATTAATATTACATATTACCTAACTATTGTCAAAACTTGAGTAAATAATTCTTAAAAAAGGTACTATTTACAAGATTTTTCTCTATTCTTAGTACATTTGAAAACTCCTCTATTTCATTTAAGTTAAGGGCTTTTTTTACAAGCGGGCTTGGCCCATATTCTTAGTACAAAGGCTGCACTTAAACACCTAAGGAAATTTTACCTTTATATTACCTAGATTTGCTTAGCTTAAAAAATACCCATTAATACACCCCTCTAATTGAACTAATAATAAGATATCCCAGCAACAAGAAGTACTGTATAAAGGTTTACCTCATTAGTCAGCGAATCTTTTATGAAAGCAAACCTCAAATTAAAATCTTATGTCTTATATTTTACTAGCTTTTAAATACTTTACTAAAAAAACCCGTACTGCAAGTAGTTTAGCTATAGAATTAATTCACTCTTCAAGAAAGCACTTAGCTTAGCAATAATACTAAGAAGTAACCTCGCCGCCCTATTCAACACCTATCAAGCTTGTATAACTTGCCTAAATAAAAGAAATCAATCTAATTAGAAAGAAGAAGTATACTTTTTCTTGAAGAAAGACTCCTACTTACTCAATTCAAAATTCGTTTAATATAATAGAATAAACAGAAAATGTAAGGGGATCCCTTTTTATGTACCACTTTATTTATTATCAAGCCCTCACTTAAGGAAATGAAATTTTGTTTAAGTTAGTTTTATTTCCTTAATCAAACTAAATCTAAGTCCCCCATCAAAGAGCCCGCTACCTTACTTCTAGGAAGTCTTACTGTACCTTTAAGCACAAGTTTTTTTGTTCTAAAATCCTTTTCAGTAGAGTAATTGAAATGAACTTAACATACCCAACTAAATACTTGATTCGGTAGTAACAGGGCTCAAGAAAAAAATGCTTTCTAATGATATGCTGATAAAAATGACGTAAAATAGCAGAGTGAGATACGTGGTTGTTTGTCTAAGGTTCCTGCTTATTACTACAAAATTGACTAGTACTTTAGTAACGCGGGGTATCTTCTGTGTAAGTCTGATTTTATTATTTGCTGGGTAGCAGTTGTAGTTACTGCCAAATTATCAGTTAGTAAACAAATCTTAATTAGATAATTATAGTAAGGTTTAAGTCAAAGAGCTTCCTGGGTATACGCGAACGAAAAAGAGATCAGAACTTTGTAGATACTTTGTCAAATTACATCCAATTAGCACATTCTTATATATCCAACTTTACAACTCTCTAGCTTAAATATATTCAAATCTTCCCTTCTTAAAAGTATACTGTGGAATAGAGGGATCCTCGGGTTACTATTCTGGCCCCAATCTTTCGTTCTAGAGTTTTTTCGCTTTTCTGATAGTGTCGAATAAGAAAGGGTGTAATAAAATAGAGCTGACTTAACTCATGAGTAAGGGTTGGTAACGAGTTTAAGTCTTGTTTTTTAACAAATTTTATAAATAAAAAGGGACCCCCGACTATCCTATTGTAATGTAAGGGTCCATATTCCTAAAAGAAAAGCACTAACCAAGAAACTTTCATTAATTTAATACATGTTTGAAGTTGACACATTTTTATAGAATTCCGTGTGTCTCGTTATTTGGTGTAAGAGAAAAGCCATATAATAAAATTTATTAGTAACAAATATCTGACTCTCTATTAGGAGTCAAGGCGTATTTCTTGATTTCTGTTGGTACCCCAGAAATATTTTAGCGTGTTTTACAATAGAACTAAGAAGGGGGATAGCTGCTCTTAAAAACTCTTTATAAAAACAAGATATACTATACAAGCTATGGTATAAGTTATGTACTTCTTATAAAAGTATGCGAGCTGGGGTAGGGTACAACTAAGGCTGCTCATCTAAGATAAAGAGTGCTACTTATTTTAATTATTCAGGATTAAAACCTTACTATTGCCGTTGTAGATGCTGGCAAGGAAAAGCTAGACTATAAATCAAAGGCAGAGGTTTGCAGACAACTCTAGGTCTAGTATAAAATAATGTTAGGAATCTCAAGATGGAATAAGCTTCAAACAGGTACACGAGCACTAAAGTAATGTCCTTTCCCACAGTAAAAGCTCAGAGCCGCGTACTTTAAGCAGTGTGTATCTGTTTTCGAGATTTAGTTTAGTAAATAGGTTAAGGCAAGTGGATGGAATCTTTTAGATAAAGAATTTAAAATAAACTGAACTTTACTCGTACGAATCAAAGTATAAATAAAGTAAAAAAGGCTTGGGGAAGTTGAATAGCTTCTTATTACTTTTCAACGAAACTTCATCTATTGTGTCTCGGTACGTGCCTGGGTCTTCCATTAGAAGAAACAGATAGAATTATTACACATTAGACGGTTAAGAAGAAGTTCCTTTTAAGTAAGCACTCTGATCTGACTGAGCGAACCCCTTTAATTCTTTATATTAGTTAGGGAATTCTGGTCTCTGCCGTTGTAAGGCATTCAGTTCATCAGAGTTGTACTACTCTAGTTTAATCCTAATGAGGAAAACGAATGGTCAACTTCTACTTTTGCACTCGGGCGAGCGATCATTAAACGCGAGTTCATATCATGATCTTATTCCTTTATTAAAGTGATTTATATTCGACTCTTAAAAAATGGTATTAAGTAGTGTCTGAAACCGGCTTTTGACCCCAAAAACTGACTAGAAATGCAATAATATCGAACTGGATAAAAGAAAAACTTTGTAAACTCATTGTTTACCTTGCAACTTAACTAGCTGAAGCTAAACTCGGTAAAAGATATAGAATTGAAAGAGGAGCTTCTGCTTGTTCTAAGGGTAGTTTGTAAATTGTGTTACTATTGTCTTTCAATTAGTAAATTAAGAGAGGTTTTAGGGATTCACTTGCTGGGTTTTCCTTTTCTAATTCTAAAAAGTTAAATTATGAAGGGTCTTGGCTGTTCCCATTAGTACTCATTACTCGGCTCGAGTCGTTTAAGAGTTAAGAGAACAGGGGAGTATTCACTAAATTAGACTTGATCTCCAAGAGCTATTAGAAGACAATAAGAAAGGCAACCCCAATAAAAGCAAAGAAAATAGGAGACTTATCACTAAGAAGATGAAAATGGGCGAGAATTCTAACATCATAACAAACCAGTTCCTTCTCTTCCTCCTTGATGCCGAGGTAAGTATACCTAAATTTGGGAGAGGCAGGACTCGAACCTACGTAGAAACTTTCAACAGATTTACAGTCTGCCGCTTTTGACCACTCAGCCACTCTCCCTTCTTGATTTAGAACTATAAAACTGAGTACACTCTCTTGTATGAGTCTCCCCAAGTAGGATTTGAACCTACGGCCGTTCGGTTAACAGCTGAATGCTCTACCAACTGAGCTATCTGAGCACTTCTATATACTCCTAATAACAAAAACTCATTCAGTATATAAGTATAGAGCAGTCTTATTGTATGTAATATTATTCTATCTAAGTGATAAAAGAAGTTCCTCTCTTATGAATGCCCGTAATTATTAGACTCATGTTTATCGACAAACTAAGATATTAGAAATGCTAGGGCTTTTATGCTGTACAAAAGGTACACAAAGGAGCTAACCACCAGATTATACAAAATTTTTGTAGTGTAGATAAATATTTAGAAATAAGAAAGCTAAAGACGTTTGTTGGAATTAAAAAATGAGTTAAAATGATATATCTCATAAATTCTCGGGGTTCTCAGGTTTCACGGTACTTGGTATCCTATAGCGAGGGGCTCCTTATAAGTAAACTTGTATATTGATTTGTTGTATCATTAAATTCCTTATACTCTTGTTCCTCAAATACAGCTTTGAGATTCAAAGTATCGTAGCCAAATTAGGGTTTGCCCTTTCTTTTTATTTGTAAAAGCCTCCTTATATTGTATGTGTGATGAAACCTGATATCTTGAAAAGTTATCCACAAGTTCCTAGAAAACTGAGTCTTATTCTTTTGATAGGGATAAGTCCTAAAGTGATAGCGAATCATGATCTTAGTGTCCCATATGTTAACTTCAGCAAGCCCCTATTTATATCTGGAATTCCTCCTTCTCAACTAAATTTTTATGCGCTTTCTAATGAAAATTTATAATGGTCCGGATTTTCTTTAAGCTAATCACGATTACAACAAGCTTTTTTAAAAGGATCTCACGACACAAACATGGTCAAGTCAGTAAACTCGGAAAATGGGTTATAGACCTGGTACCATAATAATAGAGCTCTAATTACTAATTAAGAAGGATCACTTTTCGAAAAGGATAAAAATCGAACAGAACATAATAAGAAAGCTTTTTAAGGGTTCAAAACAAGTTGAGGAAGAATAGTTGTGGGTGTTCACGTAATTAAAGGATTACCACCCGTGTAGTTGCAGTCCTTGATCCTCTATTTAGATAGCATCTAGCTTTGGCTAGATTTATAAGGATAGCTTTATCCCCCAGAAGTTTGAGTTTATTACACATAGTTAGTATAGTTAGTAGAGCTTACTATTCATATTTAAATATTCTATTTTATTATACTACCCGCACTTCTTTATATATTAAGGGAAATACCAACGAAAGTACCAGAATACGAAATAATTACTACTAACTACTATTAGGGTCTTTATTTGTTTGTGTAGACGAAACCTCTTTTTATTTCAAATTTAGTAGTAAAACAGACTTATGAGCAAGAGATTCCATGGTTTTCCTTTTCCAGTGGCGGTTTTCTATTGAAATGAAATTATTAGACGTAAATTTATTAGTTAGTACCTCTACGTCTGTTTTACACATCTATTCCTTGTTTTAAGAATTCTCGATCAAAAGCTAGTTACTGAATTACGGTTATTAAAAAGAACATTAAAATCTCTTCAAATGGACAAGACAACGGGGTCAGGTACTCTTTGGTTGCTAAAAATTAAGTCGGGAGCTGCATGGCGGGGCATACAAATTGGGGGAGATCTAAAAATTTGAGTGTTGTTGTCTTTTTATATGCGTACTTTAGCCGTACAAAAGTTTATGGGAGTCCGTCCGGGATCCTGCAAAAAACGTACTTTGCATACTTAGGGAATACTCTAGCAATTATACCAGTATTATACCAGTAGCGAGAAAAAGTTATTTATTAATACGGTATGAGAAAGCGTTATTTACACAATAAGTTAAAACCCGAGTTCGTTGTCTAAATTCATAAAAAAGAGGTCTCTAACTTTGGAGATATGGAGACTTTTTTTTAGTTGAATCAGCCACTTCCCCTCGATATGTATTATTAGAGCAACCAAAAAATATTTACATCTCAACTTAAGTATATGAATCCTGGTTCTCTCTTTTATAGATTCCCTTTTGATGCGTGTTCTAAAGTATATGCTTCGGGATTGCTGCCTTCTCGCTAGGGAATAAAAGATATTTTGCAGTGTGAATGACCCCATACGATAAGTATCCCGCCTGGCTTAGCCCTAAGCTACGAAAAAAAATGAACATTGAAGAGTAGTATCAGAGTAACAAGCTGCAAAGACGCTTGGATTCGAAACCTATACTATGTATCTAATAAAATATGCAATGTACCCCTTAGTTTTACTTGTTAGACGGGCACTTCTTACGTCCCGAAAAGGGCTATTAACTTACTAAAAAAAGGGTTTAATTTCCTGATAAAAATATGTCATAATTATAAGCACCCTTAGGAGTCAGAGAGCTTTTCTACCCTAAAAAATTTGCATTTTCGAGACTTAGTATCCTTGGGTTGTTTAGTACTTTAGAAAAGTCACGGGCTTTAATGAAATTCTTGACTATTTCCTTACTGTACTCTTCCGTAACAGAAAGCCGAGGCTTTAATAGCGCTTCAGTAATCTTTTAAATTAGTATTAGGATTTCAAGATCCAACAACACCTAACAATTTTGATATCCTCTTAATTCTGAATCATTATTTCAGTTTTCGTACTTTGGATCTTAGCTAGATTTCCATCAAAATCCTAGATTGCGCATGGAACTACTATCGAAGCTTTTTTACTAGAATTCCCTTCATCCATACCGATGTTCAGAGCTACTATGTGATTTATATTCCACGAACAAAATATTGAAATGAACATATGAATTAGTATTTATTCCTGACTATAGAAGTTAAGATAGGAATCTTTAACCTTGTTAAAGAGTAAGAAATTACTAAAAGATTTAAAGTCCAAATACTATAGGGGATACCTATATAATTACAAAATGTTCTTTCAGTTTAGTTAGATTATAGCTAAACTAAACAATTAGAATTCCATTCGCGGTGCTTACGAAGTACTATATTAAGTAATATATTAGCATATGCCTTTGAAATAGAAAAAGTATAGAATATAAAGCCTTTAATTAAAATCCGTTTTATTAATATTCCGAAAGGGCAGTGGAGAATGCTCATTACATAATTGATTCTGTCCCAACCTGTTAAGAAGCTCATTTTAAACGAGAGAGTTTCCTTATTCAAGACATAACTACTTTATAAAAAAACATCGTGAAAAAGAAATCTAGATCATGCAGCTTATTGAGGAGATCCTAACCTTTATCTTAAGATTTTTGGGGGCTATACTTTGTTTTTGAACATAAAGCCCCTTTATATGGTATTAAATACAGCGCAGGCTTGGTAAAACTTGAATGTTGTGAGAAGTTAACAAGAGATTCCCAAGGCTTTCAAGAGTCCAAAAAGTTTTGAATAGCCTTGCAGTTTTTACTCTAATTGAGTATCCTTTGCAGAGATCCTGAGAATACTCCTTAGGGTTACATCGCTTATAGTAGACTTACTTATAGTTTGTTAACTTTGTGTATGATTCATCTGTACGTGAAAGCAATAAAGGGGGCTTTTACTTATAGACAGATTGAAGAATTTTAAACTTCTCTTTTTCCCACACTTTACTGGGTCCTAGAAAGACTTTCTATAGGTCTACTATAAGGTCAAAGACTCATTACTTTTAACTACAGAAACTTCAAGCCTGTCAATACAATTCTAATACCACCCAACAAAGTTTTGTACGAGACGAGTCTTATTGACTCCTTGTTTTACTTCGTTTGTTTCACTGTATTTTTCTAGAATATGATTACTTAGGAGAATTTCGACCTTATTTTATAGCTAACAGATTCGCTCTAGTTTTTTTTTTACAAAAGAGTCTTTATGACTCGTAACTATATCTATTCTTTAATACACAGATTTTATGAACTCTAATTAAGCTATAGAAATTTTTGATACAATTAGATTAGAAATAAATCCTTTTCGGGATAATGCAATTACTACAAGGGATACTCTACACCAGATTACCCGTGTCCCATTTCGAGTAACTTACTAAATCCGCATGATCCCACATGCCTTACTAACTGCTTTGACTAGGTTAATAAAACTAATTGAACCGGGTTTTAAAGTAAGGTAATTTCTCTTAGTTCGTACAAAATTTTGTAGGTGGGGATAATTCTTTCCTTTTCTTATAAATCATAAATAAAATATTACAAAGGGATAGGGTGTGAACCCATGTTTTAAGATATCTAACATTTTCTCTTTAACACTTCCCCAGCTTTCAATCGGAAAGTCTACTAACCTAGAATAGCACAATTATAGGGAATATTGCTTAATTTAAGTATTTAAGAAAAGAAGATACTCGCCTGTCTTCAAATCCTGAGCTGAGGGCAACCAGTAACTCATATGTATCCTCGGACGTGGGCTAGATCAGAATAAGAATTTTTTCGAATTCAACTTATATCAGATATGCGCTTGTGTATTATTGTCATTGTTTATAGCACGCAATAGTGGTATACAGTACTTATCCACTAAGCATGCTTAATGTAGCAATTGAGCAAGACGGGGAGGAAGCATACTAATTAATGAAGGACACAAGGTTGCTCCATTCTAGTTCATTCAGAATGATTAGTAAAATCTTAGATTAAACTTAATGAATCGGATTAGAGCCTGTCGCATTACATATCGACCGGCCCTTTATACAACCCGAGAAAGTGGAATAGAATTGTGTAGTAAACCCGTTTTGCTAGGGTATTCTTATTACTAATCAAATAAATTTCTTTTACCCGACCCAACTAAGGTATCCCCCTGAGAGTCCTTTATTTAATTGAGGTTATATAGTGATATTATTAGGGTAGTACGCCCTATGAATAAGTGAGGTACACTACAAAAAAGTTTCCTCTAATAAGCTAAGCAAGGGATTTAATTCTTACTTTCATATTCAATTAAGAAAGTTTATGATATAAAAATAACAGCTATTCTCGAGTCCAGGAATAAGTACTTTTTAATATTCGCTTTTATAAAAATGAGTGTTTGAGGATTATCCTATCGCGACCCGGAATTTAAACAAAAAGAATTCTTGTTCACAACAAGAAATCAAGTATTCCATGTAAGAAATCAAACCAAAGCTCCTTAACCGGCCTAAAGAAAGTAAGATTGCGCTACGGTTTAGTACTCTTCGGCAACTTGTCTAAGTTTTTTAACCTATCGGATTGAACGGAAATCCAGAGAAAGCTAACTATGCAAAGTAACATTTCAGGATGTCTCAACTTATTATATGTTTTTATAAAGTACCTTTCATAGTAATGAATTAAAGTGAGAAAATCTCCACGGATTACTATATAAAGACAAACCTTGAACGTTAGCAAAAGCTTCTAGTATAGTTTCTCTTTTACGCTTGGTCAATTTAAGTTCAGAATTCCTTTGGAGCGGGGGTAAGTGTACAAGCATATCTTTATATATCATAGGATTTCGTTAATATTACAATAGAAAGATTTTTTGGATTTCCTTACTACTGCTGTATAGTATACCTAAATCAGATACGAAGTTAGGATTATAAATCCTAGGGTAATCTCTAAATACCTTAGATTTGTATAATTAGGATGTGTTCTCTTTAAATTAATGGATATAAATTGGATTAAGAATTTTTTGTTACACAAAAGTATCCAGTTTAGTGATGAAATATATATTAAGGAGTTATCGGCTTAATTTAATATAGAATTTACCCCTACCCCTGTCCTGAACAACTCACTAAGATAAATTCTAAATAGATCTTAGATACTCGCAAGAAGCAGCTTTACTTATATTAATTGAAACCTCATAACTAAAGTTAACTACCATGGGATAAACCCCTTCTTAATAAATCGGTCTACGTCTAGTATTGTCTCATGATACTCTAAAAAAATACTGATATACTGATATACAAATACTGATATACTGATATACAAATACTGATATACTGATATACGTAGTTTAACAGGTTAGTTAATTTAAGAGAAGTGCATTTTTGACTAATTACAAAATTTGTGAAAAGTATATCACTAGTAATACCTAAATGAAGTACAAAGCTAGAATCCTTTGAATACCAAAAGAGGAGTAGCTCGAGCAAATAAGGCCCCATCCTTTCACGACTACCAAAAATAGAAAAGTGGTATTTTAGTAGGTAATTAGAGGCTGGCTTACAAACACTTTAAAATATAGGCAAGCCCGGAATCCGTTCTAATTTTTTATAAATCTCCGATCTCAAGAATGTAGAATTGAATATTCCAGCCCGCTTTTCGCCTTACAAGGGGTCCTCCATACTAAGGATACAAGCATTCCATAAAGGAACTCTATAAAAAAAGGGTAGGAAGTTTAATTTGACAAATTCCTGGAAATTCTTAAGTAAGAATGTTTTGGGCATACACCGGGATCAACAAGTCTATAGATACTCCTGGATTGACAAAATACTAGTAAATTCAGGAGTACCTCTAAATTTTGGTTTTTTCACTAAGTTAATATACAAGACGTTAGAGTACACAAAAGAGATGTTAAGCGTTTTCCTTGCAATAAATCCAGTTTTAGTGAGATATTAAAGAATAGGGGCAACTATCCATAAGATTAAGTCCTATTTTTGTAAATCTGAGTTATTGTCTAATAAGCTCTAAAATTTCAGTATAAATTATAGATCTTATAAGCAACATTTGGTTAAATTAAGTCTCTAAAAGGTTTATTAGTTACAACTCCGATTTCTATTTATGGTGTAAAAATCGAATAACTATCCTAAGGATAAACATATGACTTTTTCTATAGGGCTTTTAAATCGCGGTTTATTAGCCACGTTATTTCCTTTTATATAACTGAGGAGACTGCCCTTTAGCGATTATATAGGACCTTGTCTGTGTGGCAAAAACTTATTCAAACAACCCCTTTACTTAATCCTTTATCTACGCAAAGAGTAGATTAAGCTTTGGTTTGGCTAATCTTCCCAGCGACAAAGAGTACTAGAAGGTTCTAATCCGGTCAATTAAAGTTAAACCTGAGGTCCTCATTCATTAAACGGGTTATTTTTAAAGCTCTCAATTTTTAATATACCTGCCAAAATTATTGGGATCTCTGAGTTTCTGGGTTAATACTAGTTAATACTAGATAGCATTTATTTAAATAGAGTTAATCCTATATTTAAATTCTAAAGGGTTTCTTAGTAGTTTCCTAAACCTTAGATTAGATATTACAAGCAGGTGTGCTTTTCCAATGCAATAAATGAGTCCTTTGTTTCTATATTTTATAACAAATTACTCAACTTTTCTAGTTCTAGAGGGAACTCTTTTTATGTATTCCCTTTTTTTATCAAGAATTTCTTTTTAATATTTCCTCTTTATTACGGGTTCGTTTACTAGAGATTTAATTACCAAAAATGAAAGTTATTATTTTAACAAATAAAAAGCTGTCTTTTTCATTAACAAACTAAAATCTAACTTTTCGAATAAGTTAAGAGGTTTATGTAATAGTAATAAGGGTATTGTTATACCTTGTTTTATAGTTCATTTTTGTTAATTCGTTACAAGTAATTCATTATATATATATTTTTTTCATTTAATATCATAAGACACTAAGTTTTTTTGACTTGGAGCTTACTCAGGTATTGCAAACAACATTATGAGTCTTCTTTCTTAAGAGCCTTGTCGTATCTTTTCCTGGAATTTCGTACCTTTTTCATTCAAAGTTTAGTATGCTCGGGATTCTTTCAAAAAGGCCCCGGTAGAACCTAAAACCTTGGTAGTCCTCCGTATTTTAGGTTTTATAAGAAAAATTAATTAGATTTTTAAGTATATATAAGGAATCTTACTAGATTTTGACTTGTAAAAACAAAGGAGAGCACTTTTTATGTCCCATTTTGAAGCTTTAGCGTGTAATATAAAATAGGAAATTGAAATCTCGTGTTATAATCTGATAAATCCTACTCGTGGTAATAGGTTAAAAAGCTGCATTATGTAGTCTACATTCTAAATCTTTTGGGTTTCCCCTGCCGAGGAATAGCTTGTAAGCTATGAACCCAGTAATAACTGTCTAACCCATATCCAATGAAAGCAGTTACAATAATAACACCAAGGGCCTTGTGCTATAACTGACATATATAGGTCAAGATAAGGGCTTAAACACGACTTGAACCCGTGACTGCTAGCTTAGTTTTTTAGAGTCTCTTAACTCCTTGCCCAATGCGCTATCATTTGAATTTTTGCTTAAAACAGGATCTAATCTTTGAGTTACTATATTAACCCAGAGCCAAACCTTACGAAGATTTTAAAAAGAGTAAGTCCCTGTGAGAAATCCCTGCAAAAAACTATCATGTAACGCTTGTACAATGGGGGTCTC
This sequence comes from Pelargonium citronellum, assembly GCA_036897665.1. NCBI lineage: Eukaryota > Viridiplantae > Streptophyta > Magnoliopsida > Geraniales > Geraniaceae > Pelargonium > Pelargonium citronellum. The sequence continues at coordinate 16,234 of JAYMSZ010000003.1, forward strand.
CGAAAAGGTAGGAGAAAAAAATGACAGGAAGTTCTATATTTGAATAATTGACAAATACATAGTGCGTGAATCTAAACTAAGTGTGTCCAAATCCATTTTAGAGAGATCCTAAGGTAATATAAGCAAAGATATTCTATTTTAAGCGGAGCACTTTCTCTAATTTGTAGGTTGATGGAGATTCAAATTGAAAGAAATTATTTAAGATAGAGCAAGCGGTAACATATAGAATCCAATATTGAGGTTAGAATCTAGTGCTTGTTTGGTTAGCCAAAATAGAAGCAGGACTTTAATATTTTAGAAATGCTTTCGTTTGGAACTGTTTAAAAGTTTCTTTGAGAAGTTATATCTCCGCAACTAGGGTACAAAATAGGGTGTATTTTACTAATAAATATATACGTACTATGAACCTACGATTACCCCATTTACCATGGAAAAGTTACAAGATATCATTCTTATAAAATGAAACCTTTTTGGGGTCATATCCGATATGAGACAAAGTTCTTTGTTATATTACTTTTTTAATATTTAATATAAATAGAGTCAGCAAGCTCCAAAAAATACAAGAGATTATAACTTCTCTAAAAGCTTGCTGAGTTTACTTAGAAGCTAAATTCCTTGTAAAAACCAAAAAGAAAACAAAAACTTAAGTAGGAATATTTATAAAAAGCCTTATACTTGAGTAAAAAATCTTCGTAAGCATAATTATTTGTCTGCTCAAATAAAAGAATCTTACTTCAAAAGGAAACCTCTAGAGTCGAGTTTTCACATATGGGTTCTTATTGGAGGTTTTATTTGTTTATTTCAAATAAGTCCGTTTTTAAACTAGCTAGGGTAGGCTGCATTAGAGCTGTAAAGGGGCACTTGTTATACTTTGAAGAGACACCTATATTCATATTCTTGAGAAGTCAATTAATCTTAGAATATAAATTTGATACGAGAAGTTACTCTTTTCCCTTATTAGATCTACTCCAGCAATTATATAGGATAATACTTTAACTAAGAAATTAATTCTAGGGTCTTTTTTCGTGAGCTAAAACTCCTTTACAATAAACATAGGAATATGCGAATGAAAGAATTAAACCAGATTCCCAGGCAAGACTGGGTCCGAACCCACGGTATTTGTTGGATGCATTGCCGCGTGATACCAGAAATGGTAGCGTCTCAATTTGGGATATAGTTTATATCTATAAATCCTTACTTTACTCGCTTTCAGGGAAGGATCGAGGACGGCATATAGTAAAGATTCGTTCTACTACGTGAATACTATGAGCTTTGTGTAGTATAATATTGAATTGGATTAGACCCCAGGAAAAGCAATGACGAGGAGTCCTTAACTACCCAAAAGTGAACCTATATATAGTACGCTGTAACCAAAATCTTTTAGTTAAAAAACTAAACCTGAAGTGAAGATATTATAGGGTTCTTTATAGGATAGGGTTCGCTGGCTTCGTTAGTAAATACAGTGAGAAGTTAAAAAGAAGGACTAGAACTAAAATGAGGTTTTTGTTAATGTTATTGGGCAATCTTCTAACTTTGAACTTTGCAACCTATTCTTGATTTACAAAGTCTTCTTTTAGGGTTAATCTAACTAAGTAATTCCATTTAGATTTACAGAGAGAGAGCATTACCAAACTTCTTTGAGGATCCTCATAATTTGGTTATGTATTTGCTTCGTGTCAAAATTCTTCTTATTGAATAATTGGAACAAGAAAATTTCCAGTGTGAGTAGAAGTCTAATAAGTAATTGCCTTACTATTTAATTACGGATTTACTAAGGGAAAGCCCGTGAACTAGACAGGAATAAGTGCCATTCAAATAAGGAAAGCTTTTTTAATTAAGTATGCTATTAGTAAAGTCTTTTTATACATCTATTTTTTGTAGTTTTTAAAGTATTTAATAAGTATTGGAATAGGCCCCTTTATTTGTCTAAAACAAAGATTTGTATCAACTCCTTAAAGTCCTTAGCCAGATATTATATTAAGGGCTAAATCTATAGTAGATGCGCAAGTTCTAAGGTAAAAACCCAACTCATGAGAGTCGTTTGTAACCTGTCAATCTTTACCTTCCCCCGGGTTCGACTACATCCTTAAAAGGATTGAACCACTGAATTAGGACTCCTAAAATTGGGTCTCTTTCCCTTATTGATAATTTAAAACTGTAGGCTTTCGTTTACTTTATTGTTGTTTTATTAAGGCTATTTAGTACAACCTCAGGCTAAGCCTTCTTGCGAACGAGACAACTTATAGATATATGAAAACCGTGTGGATTCCTAATTAATTATGGTTTAAAACTGAGTGTAAAGGTAGTCCTTTAATTCATGACTACTAGATTATACAGTAAAGTCATATATACTCTCGATCACTATATAGATTTTCAAAAGAAATTGAATATAAAAGTGACGCCATGTGGGAATATCAAATTAGTATCCATCTTTTTTCCTACAATGTTTAATAGTTGGCGAGGTTTTCTTTTTGGTAACCCATATTCTTTATGTCTGTTATTACAAAAAATTGGATCAGTAGCAAATATAAGGGTGACGAGACATTTCCCCCATTAGCGTCTATTTTGTTTCTTTATTTCTGGTTGCATACCGGAGATCAATAGTCAGACCCTTAAATTTACGCGTAAAAAGTTGATATTTAGATGAACTATCACATGTTGATAACTCTTTTGAATTTACTTTCTTTAATGCAAGTCGTTAATTATAGGGTACCTTATACTAGTGTTGAATACTAGTAACGACGCCGCCTAACTTATTCTTATTTCAGAGAAAGATAGCAAATATACATGAACGCTTTGGCTATGAACTTAATTTAATTAATAAGCATTCCTTACTTCAAATTAAAACCCTCCTGGAACTTTCGAAAAGGTATTCTTATGTTAAAAGCATTAACCAACTATCGTATCAATTATATTACCAAAATATAGAAAGTTGTAGAAGCTATAAGGTATTTTCCGTTTATAAACAGAGAATTCGGATAGGAACTCTTGTAGTTATTGGGAAAGGGGGACTCCTCTTGGATCTAGCTTTTATTTAAGAAGGATGCCCTTAAAAATATATAAGGAACCCATAGAGAAAAAAGAGGGTGTATCAAATAGCTCATAAAGTTCTGGGGTTTGGTATACTTTTCATTACCATATTGTGTATAACTTATACATATTTTAAATTTTCCATAATATAAAAGTAAAGAGAAAATAACTAACATAATTGTATCTATTTTCACTTACGATGGGGCATCGAGGGCCACAAGTCTCGATCGTGTTTAACTTTTCAATATCTTATCGTACTAAAATTCAGTAAGTATACCTATAAAATGACTCCAAACATCCAAGCGTTTGAGTGGGACAAAAAGAGTAACCTCGTTGATAGCCCAATTCTTATGGCCAGTCTATAAGGGAAATATGAATTTCTGAATATAGTAAGTAAAAAAAATCTTACTTAGGGGTGCAGGTTTTAATATATAGAATGCTCTTTAGTATTGTTATACTCACTATTTCTAACGACTATATTATACCATCAGTTTAGAAAGCGCTTCTTAGTGGATGCATTATTTAGTTGTTACAAATTAGAATTTATTTAGTAATAATTTTACTTTGTAACGAGGAGCACTACAAATAAGTAAAGTGAAAGGAAGACTAAACACCAGAACTTAAGAACAGGGTTATAGACTTGAAGGAAGTTTTTCGATCAGCTATTTTTTTATTCCTGCGAAATCTTAACAAGGCGCGCTCCCAAATTAATAAGGAGGCAGAGTACTAAATAACTTAAGCAGTTTATCGTGAAAACACAATTTAGGCAAACCAAGAGGATCCTTATTAATATTATAAGCTAGAACAATGATTCGACTCGAAGATCTAGTGTAAAGAAACCTTATTAACAACCGTCTGAAAACGGAGACTAATAAGTTTTTAAAGTACTTTAATTTGAGAATGCGCTACAGCCGAAAGTAACGAATCAAGTTTAGATTTATTCAGATAGCTCAACAGGACGGTCCCTTGCTTGTGTTGTCTTGAATCTTAGTGAATACCTTTGCTCAAATATTCTAAAAGCGGACATTTGTACTTTACTTACCTTATAAATAAAGGGAATCCCAAATGAATGAAAGAATACCCCCTTTTTCTCCAACCGAGTTTATTTGCTCCAGTTATATTTCAATTCAGAATCCTGGCTTAGTTAGAGAGGCAGTAAGATCTTTCCTATTAAGGCTTTCCCTTGACTAAAGGATTCTTAGTTGTTAGTAGTTATTTACTTAAAAATAGAAAGATAAAGTTTTTGCATTAAGGAAGGCTCATAAAAAGGTATAGCTATCAAGCTGAAGAAGACTTAGAAGAAGTAGATAGGTAAGGCGGTTAGAGGTATTCATACGAGTGGAACCTATGACTGACCGGGATACCTTAAAAAAGCTAAAAACCGAGATTTTTTTCTGGGGTATCCCTGAGTAAGTCAACCAAAAACCTATGAATTTCTCTGATCTTCGCTGTTAATAGATGGAGATAGGTAGAAGATGGTTCCCGCAAAAGTTCTTATTTCATAATGGAAACTAAGGACGAGCTCACAAGTAATAAAGAATAGAATACAGACAAGAGATAACTAAACTAGAAGAGCTAGTATTATAAAGACACATGGAAGATAAACAAGGATAATTAGGACATAAATCAAGGATTGATCAGATCTCATATTGGAAATTGAGTCAAGATGTACCAAACTACTGACGGAGAGTATAACTTACAAGGAACAATAGAAAGATTTCATATTAAAGTCAGACTATCCAGCACTAGAGTCAAGATAGCGACATTCTCTTGTAAAAGGATCCTCGAACTGAGTAAGACAACTTACTAAAAATCCTGCTTGTTAAAAAAGCCCTGAAAAGACTCATTTTGTTAGCTACCGCCTCACATCCGGCGAATGGCGTTTTTGAACAGACGAGAAATAGAGCTATAAAAGTGACCCTTTTGGTATGTTATGTATAGAACTCAGCTGTAGATTCCTATAAAAGATTAGAAGTAGAACAAGTGGCATGTAGGAATTTGAACAGGAAAGATTAAGGTTACCGGTTCCTTTGCTTTAGAAAAGGAGATAAAGAGACTCCTATGCTGTAATAAACCAAGAAATGAGTAAAAACATTGCATTTACACTGGACTTCTTTATTTTCGAAGTGAGACATATTGTCAATTTTGCATGTATTTTAAGGTGTGTTTTCTATTCTTGGACTTACCAATTCTTGAGACTATTATAAAGGCAGCTTCCCTCCCCTTCATTTTTACTCGGAATTTGGACTATTTAAAATTGAAGGTTATTTTCATTTATATTTGGTTATCTTTAGGATTTGTCATACGTCGCGAATTTTCTTTCTCATTAAATAAAAATTGACTACTAAATACAACAACTATATAAGAAGGGCCTCCTATCTTTTATGAAGGGGACCCAACAAGTGTATAGTAAATTTTTCGGGTTAGCAGGCGTTCAAATACCTAGGAAAAAGTGGTTTTTTTAGTACTTAAAAAAAGTATCCGCCGTAAAGTTTATGCCTTGGATTGAGATAAGTAGAATACCTGGGGCTCACTTTATTGAGTGAGGGTTTAACATTTCAGAAAGGTAATACTAAGAATAAAACTTTATTTAATAATATAGCTGTGGTAAGGCAATTAATACCCCGAGTATTCCTTATAAAAAGCAAAACAAAATACTCTCGGAAAAAATACCAGAGCAAAACCGGTCATAAAAAAGAGAGACCAGTGCTTAATGATTCGTAGATCTTCCCAGCGGCCACAGGGTATCCTATACGATGCTCAATCCAGTTGTGAAGACTATTGAATTAGATAATTAAAGGAGAATATAATACGAACCCAGAGATTTTTCGAGTTCGTTTTGGTGTTATAGTGTAGTGAGGATTGCCTAGACTAGAATTAGTCCTGTGCAGTTAGGCTTCGTTTAAGGACTTCATACTTCTTTATTTTCATCTATACAACAATAAGTGATAGAGGCTTTGAACCTATGTCATACATATTTCATCATTTACTTAATCAAACTTCTAATTAGCTTCAAATTTGACTCAAACCTTCATAGATATGAACCCTCCTTATTAAACTTTTTAAAAAAGTAAAGAACGTAAATACAAATTTAACAAAACTCAAGGAAAGGAGAGTAGCCATTAAATAAAAGGGGTATGGAGTTGGTTTGTTAGGTGCCCCTGGCAGGCTGACCAAGAGTACTTTCCTAAAACTCTAAACTCAGCAGCCTCTTTCTTTCAGGTCGATTAGAGAATAACGTATTCATGAGCCCTTCTCTATAACTAACCAGATTTAATATAACACCTAGGGAATTAGTAAGCCAGCCCATTCCCTTGAATACAAAACGAGGAAATTTGATATAAAAGTTAAGGAATGTAATGCCTTTTTTTCGAACTTAGCGTAAAGTGATAACGCTTATAAAGAAACACGGTAATTAAGAACTGGTTAAAAAGAAACCCTTCTCTGAAATCTTTCGCACTGTTTTGCAATATTTCTATATAAGAGGAGCTCCATTACTTTCTTTCTGAATGAAACTGCACTTCCCCCAAGATCTTAAGAATATATAATGGCCGCTGAGGGTACCGTTCAAAAGAGAGGAACCAATGCCTATAATGTATACTATAAATATGTATTTTTAAGATTATTTTTACGATGGTTTCAAATACTGGTATTTAGGTCCGATTTCTGAGTGATGTTAAGATACTGGACTAGCTTGTCTATATGTTTTTCAGGATATGAGCTTCTCTTTTTGATTACGAAGGTAATAACTTAGATTTAGACTTCTTAAATATAAGGGAACTCAGATATACGTATGGAATTGCTAAAGTCTATCTATTTAAATACAAGCAAGACATCTGAAAACAACTAGTTTCCTAAGGAGTAGGAACTTCAAGTATTTTTAAGGAAAATTGGCTAACCGGAGGGCTTAGCACGAAATCTTATTATTTGTATTTAAAAAAGGGTCCCTTCTTGAAGAAGGATAGAAAACAGAAAAGGGAAATTGATCAAGGCATGCTCTTTCTAAAAGGTTACTACATTTATACAGTAAATCTAATTAAAATTATCGATGGATAGGGCTATATTGACTTACTCATTTTTTTTCTTACTGCTAGAATCAAAGATATTGTAAAGAGCTTTTACTTAAGGCAAGTCAAACTAACAAAAAGTTTTTTCTGAATGGGCTTGGCTTATCATAAGTATATAGAAGGAACTCTAGTAGGATATATGCCAATAAGATCAGAAAGCGTCTTGTGAACAGAATTGGAAACCCTAAAGATAAATTAACATAAAAAAGAAATTGGTATTCAATTTCAAGGTAACATTCTTACCCTCATTTTGGTAAAGCTACTTTTTTCGTGCTAAAGTGTACAGGGAGTGTCCCCATTCCATCAGGATTCACTAGCACTCGTTGTTATGCTAAAACGCAAATTCATTTGATATACTATAGTATTTTATATAAGTTGGATTTTTTCAGATTTTATTACTTCGATTAGAAATTGAGAGTCCCGATTGCCCAGAATAAAGGTATGAAGCTACTGTATCAAAGTCTATTTCTTTGTAGCTTAGGAAGTAACACTTATATCTGGATACTCTTTGGTATTGTAAATTACTATTTGTACGACACTTATAGAATTGCTCCTTGTCTAGTTATAAAAGTTAGGTTAACTGAATTAAAAGATGAATAGAGGGAAAGCTCATAAATACATTGTCAATCTAGGATACAAGCGCCCATGTTTCTCAGCAACGCAGCCTTATATCATAGCACAATTAATAAGGGGTCCCTATTTATGGGTTGCCGGGGGTAAAATAAAGCAAAAAGCATTCATGAAAACCAATATTAATATCCTAAAAATAAAAATATTATCGTTTAATGGATACATTATTGAAATAAACAAACTTAAGCTCAAACTAATACTAGGAAACCTCGTAAATTATGAACCCGTGCTATATAGTTGTACTCTTACTTTTTGACTAAGCTTACATACATATCAGGAAAAACTTAATATCTATTACTTAATTGATATAAGAAGGGAGTCCCTTCCCTATTCCTGAATTATCCTAATTTAAATGAAGGAAAGCAAGAGCATAAAAGCAGTAAAACACTTATAAAGAATAAAAGAGCGTTCTAGCTTTTAGCTAGAATACTACTGCCACTGAAAAAGGAAAATACAGCTATAAAATAGGTAGTACCGTTAGCGCCTATGGAAAGATCCCTACTGACGACCCTTTATAATATTAGTACTGATAGTGCCCAAGAGGCCCATTATGTAAGCGATTAGAAAGATAAATTTCTGTAATCGAATGATATATTCGCATCTTTTGATATTGTCCTTAATAGGTCCTCTTGCTCACTCGACCTTCAATAAATTAGTAATGCACTCCTTAAATAAAGCTAAAACTATCTGTGGCAGTCAACTTGAACCAATGACTGTTATTGTTTGTCACAAAAGCGTAATTTCCCCTTTTTTTAATTCGAACTCCGATTGAATTCGGTCTATTACTTCTTCCTATAAGTAGCTAAGATTAGTTATTATTATATCTAATAAGGATATAGTTCTGTTAAAGTGAAATAACTTCTATATAATTTTAAACAAACAAAGTAATATCCTATTCTAAACCTGGTCTATCACTTAAAAAACTAAAAGTGCTTTTAAAAAACAAGGATAACAAGATTTAGAACCCTTGCAAGTTGAATGCTTATTTTTCAGCCACAACAGTTATGCTGATAACAAACAATAGATGAGAATTTTCTTTTCGTTAGTATTATTTTAAATTCAAAGAGCCATGTACCGGAGTACAGTAAATACAACACTGATTAGAACTAACTATACTATTAAGAGGGCTCCCAATTCTAAAAAGAAGATATTCCTAATAGGAATGTTTCTCGTTGAATCTGAGACTATGCCTAGCTTTTTGCTTTCAATAAGTGAACTGTAGTGAATAGTATCTTTTTTTCCTTTAAGTATATTTCCATGACCTTACTTTTGATTGAAGCTTCCTACAAACTAAGTAAGAAAAGTAAATAGAAAGCAGAGACGTCTTTGAATCTCTTATGTATTTAAAACTCTTCAATATTGTAAGCTTTTTTTATATCCCTGACAAGTAATTCATTGCTTTACTAGTAAATAGCACAAGTCTCCGTATTAGGATTCAAAAACTACTTAGTATACGTGTTTTATTGATATCAGAATATATGTACAAGAAAGTCAAGAAATTGTTAGAAAAAGTTAATAAATCCGGCTGATAACCAAGCAATTTTTAACTGTCAAGTTAAGGATTCCGCGCTGCTTACACTAAACTAGCTTTAAGTACTTCGGTCAGGTAAGGACCAGGCTCTCTAGACTCGGTTTTCGTGATATACTTATACCCTTCTTTCTAATCGAGTGCAGTTACCGGATTAGAGGATAAAGTAAAAAGTAATTCTATGGATAGGGCCCGGGTACCCTAGATAATTAGGACTATATTAATGTAACCTTGTTACAATAGAGAACCGTACCTGCTTTGCATATTCTGGGGATAGCAGAGCTTGCGCAAGGCGTTCTTCTTTCCCTTTCTAAATTTCTGACTTGAGTACTATGTGTGAGGTGAGTCTTACTACTCATATATCAAAATATACAAGCTTAAGCTATAAAGCAATATAGATATCAAGTCTATATTTATAGTATCGAACAAAAAAACCTTAGACAAACTAGCTAATGTATTGTATTTATGCCTTAAACGGATAGCCTTGGCCCTTTTAATGATATAGCATAACAGATAAATCCTGCTGAGGTTTTAAGTCGATAAATTATTTGTATAACTCGTCGGGCTATCAACATTACCTAACCTTAGAAGCTTACGCTCGTAGACAGATATTGTTGTCTATAAAAAAAGCAGCATTAGCGCCACGTCTCTTGCAAACTTCTATTAGTTTTCGGTCAATTCAAGTACTTCCTAATGCGGAAACTTATTAGCATTTTATTTTCAATAAAGGGCTCTAATAGCAATAGAACGGGATTACTATTCAATGCACAGCAAAGTTAGACTAGTTGTTGTCCTATTTTGTATTAGTGCTACTTCACTTCCAAAGCATAAGTATCCGTTAAAGACCTATAACCCACTGGCGCGGAGCATTCGACTCTATGGGTGAGACTCTCGAAACTTTATGATTAATCATCAGAACCCAAAATAATAAATAAGGCACGCTTTGCTCTACTAAGAAAAAGGGGGCGGGAAAGGGGAACGTATTGAGTTCCTGGGCACCCATTTAATTCCAACTTGCTGCTAAATTATGAGTTGGATAGGTTAAGCAATGAAAATGAAGTAGTAGATTTGGGGAAGAGCCCGTAAAAGAATCAACACGATTTTATTCGCATTCAAATTCTAATTTATATGTTTAAGCCTTAATAAAACCTTGACAAAGTACTCTTAATAATTTTTTTATTGTTACCACGAAACTCTTTAGTTGACCATTAACAAGTATTATACTCTAATTATACATTAGTTGTATAGATTTCTTGTAGAAAGGCCCAGTTACAAAAAGGATAACCGTACCCAAGATAATAGGAAAGATTCTAAAAGCATTCTTTATAAGCGAAGACTCAGTCAAAGAAAGGAGAGTCCTTTCCACAAATTTGTTCAATTGAAGGATGACATTGCACTTTCCACTTTTGAACCTTTGACTTTTGTTTTAAGAGGTAGATTTCAATTCTTTTTTTATATAAATGATTCTTTTACCTTGCTTCTTATCTTAATACCCATAACTGTACCTGCTCTCTTATGAATAACTATAACTTTCATACTCTTAATCCTAATCTTAATGCCCTTTTCCTTTTACCAGGGCTCGTTCTTTTTTATTAATTGAAATACAAAAAGCAGTAACCAACTAATTTGCATAAATTCACAAAATTCATTAGCAAGGGAAGGGGTAGCTAACCTATTCAGCCATTCGCTGATCCTAGTGTTAGTACACTGCCGGAAAAGGAAATAGAAAGATTTCTCTTTATACAAACTAATTGGGATTTTCTCTTAGTATTTATTTCAGGTTTGTTGGCCCTTATAATCAAGTTTCGGATTCTTGGTTATATAGACTCTTATAGTATTATATTATGCACACTTAATTAGACTAGTCAGATCAGAAAAAAGTTTATACTGAATGCAGTAAACAGTAAGAATCAGAATACTCAAAAAGGGTTGCAATTAACTTTACTTCGGTTATCTTATGATTAGTATCGTACACTGGTACAGTACAAAGTTAGAGGTAAAATTCTAAAGATAGAGTTCCGTTTACTTAAATTTAGAATTGCGGATTTTTAAGACTCGTTTGGACTAAGGCTTATGAACATAAGAATAATATATATAGCACTCCTTCCGAAGCTCCCGTATTATTGTAATTCTCAAACTCATTCCATACTTGAAATTTATAAATTAATATATAATGAGTGTATCCCATATTACGAGAACAAGGTAACCCCAATTAAAGAGGGATCCACATTTTGACTAGTAGAAGCAACCAAATTCTATCCTCAAACTTTCCGTGTTAGTAACGCTTACTCTAATGAGTTTTACCCTGTAATTACCCTATCAAATCGATAAGTAAGTTCTCCCAAATATTGAAACTAAAACCCTACCACTCAAGAATAATAAATAACGCGTTAGACAAACTTAATTAAAGTAAGATAAATAGAATATAGACAGAGGATCCTTTCTCATTACCCCTAATTCTAAGGGATTCTCTACCAGAGGGGGTAAACTCTCAAGTTGAACTAACTCTTTAATGGTAGTTTTTTGTAATACATAGTAATACATATTAGTTTTTACGGCCCTAATATATTACTAAAATTCCGGGGAATCGAACATCAGGAGATGAAAAAATAAAGTCTACTTTTGCTCATTTATAGATTCCAACCAATAAACATTTATAAGATCTTACATTAGTAGGGAATTTTAGGGGATTTGCAGGGGTAAGAATTAATATATTCTTTTACCGAATACCCTATAAAAAGGTTTTAGAGTTGGAATATGAAGAAATGCATCGGTATATGTACTTTATATGTTAGTAGATCCCGGCTTTTTTAAGAGTGCCCGCTTTTTTTCTTTTGTTCTTGTAATATCCCTTAGTTTTTTCGAAGTATTCTTCCAAGTTATGAAACTAGAAGGGTAGCTTCTATGTGTGCCTATAAGACACTCCTAGTTAGATTAAGCGACTATTTAGCAAGCAATAGCCTATAATTTTCCAAAAACGAGAGTTCAACCTTTAGCCTTCGAGACTAAGGAAGCAGCGAGTAGGAGATAAAGCACTACTGAAGAGCTGTGCTTTTGTGGGTTTATTTGTGAAAGAATTTCTTGGAAGGTGTTGTTAAAAAGGGGCCCTGCATCTTCTAGAGTTCCTCAGTCTTAGTAACTTCTTCGTTTAACTTAAAAGGAAACAAAAGATAGTATAGGATTAGAACTTCCCTGCTTTTAAATACAACACTTATAGTTCAATATTTACAAGAGACATACCTCTACTATCTGATTGCTCGGACAAACTTATAGTATCCTTAATTACTAGAGAATTACTAGGACAAAATCTATATAAATGCTAATCTGGGGTGTATAGCGCCGCCTGGTAGAACATTGTACTCTTTATCTAATAGCCGCAGGTTCAAGTCCTGCTAGACCCAGGGATTCGTACTTAGATTATAGCAAGAAAGCAAGATAGAGTGTGGTGTATCTATTATTCTGTTTTCCTGCTTTTATGACTTACTAAAGCCCTTGTTAGTCGAGTAAATCTTAACCAAATTCGCTGGGGTTAATAATTCCTTGTATGCCCTTCTCTTTACTAAACTCAGCAGGGCTACTTGTGCTTTATTCCTAATTCTAAAGCGTAGGCACAGAATCCAAGCAAAGAGTAGTAGTGTAAAACTACTTTCTAGTTACTAAGAAAAAAGCCATAAGTCTAAACCTTCAACACATACGTAAGTGAACTAGAACATGCACCTCTCTTTATTTTGTTATCTCTTTCTCCTTCGAAGTGACCTAAGGAAATTCTGGAGACCTTTAAATTCCATGATACGCGAGAAACAAAGAATGTAGGATTCATGACTTTTCTTTATATTAGATTTGGCCTCTAAACTAAAAAGACTTTAATCAGTGGTTCAAATTATGCCACCTTGATAGAGGGAAGACTATTCCTTAAATAATGAAGTAGAAAGGGTCTAGCATTGACTGGTATTGTAGAATAGAGTATGGGTTAGTTATTGAGTGGGTTCCACGGATATAAAGTTAAAAATTAGAGTTCAGCAGCAATTCTCTTTTTCATATTCTTAATTCGAAAGGATTTCACAATGTCCTTATAACGAGAAACCCTAAGTCTATTCCGTGAAAAAAACTAATAATATTAGGGATTCACTTCATCTGAATCAAGGGGGTCGCTTTATAGATACCGAGGATAGTTCTAGACTTTAAAATCCTTTTGGTTCTCATGCATTAAAAATACCTGAGATTTTTTACCTGTCTGACTACTAGAAAACTCTCTTTATATTCTTAACTAAATAGGATACCTAATCTTTATTATCATTACTAAATAAGAGCCCCCAGAATATGTACTTGATAGAACTTGTGAACTACGCTTGAACTCTTGATTTACTAAAACTAGAATTTATTCCTATATATATCCGCATCTTCGACATAAAAAAGAAAAACCCGCGTTACCCTAAAGTACAGGCTGCCCCTTTTTGACAAAACCTAAAAAGCATTATCGTTAACTACTGGGCTTACTCGAAATATATACGCCTTACCCTTTAGGACGCAATTTAACAGCCCAGGAATTGCATCAAAACCCCCTTAATGCGGTATCCAGGTATATCCCTAATATACCAAGTAAGAGTGACTAGAGCTTATCGCAAAACTCTTGTATATCTTATAATCTAAGAAAGAATTTATATTAACTAACACCGCTTGCAAGGAGAGGCCTTTTTATAAGTTACTTCTTTTTTCTAGAAAGACTCATACAAAGTAAAAACTCAGTTACCTATACGTGAACTTCTTGATATCATAGGGATCCTTTACCGAAAACTCTTAAATAACCGAATATTATGTACCTCAAGTTAGGAGAAACCTTGATTATTAATAAAAATGAGTTTATCTACCGGGGTTTTATTGAGTCAAATTGCATAATATAGGATGTATTAAAGCTTGATGTCCTTTATTATAAGGATTCAGTTGGCTTGAGTTGCTTCCTCTGCTATAGCTTCATTTCAGACATGAGGCACTTTAAATCATATAAAATTTTATTAATTCTGAATTACGGGAGCGCCCAGCCTTAAAAGTATATGAATTTACGAATCTACTATAGAGAACCCTTTAACTAAAAATCTTTTTCATCACGATTCTAAGTTAAAAGTAATAAAGTTTCCCGGACTCTCTTAAATATTCAAGAGAATAAACAAGTGCATTCAGCGTACTGGGTATTACAAGGGGCACACTCCTCATAACAAAGTAAGTTGTGTTAAAAAGGCGGGTTGAATACTATACTTCCTAAAGTCCTGGATATACTCTTGTAAAGGATAACTTAGGCTTGTCAAATAAAAATAAAGGTGCCTTAAATTCAAAGAAATATTTAGAAGTTCCAGTTGGTTTAACAGAATTCTACAAGTCTTTCAAAAAGATGTTAGTTGTGTGGGCTTGGACCTGCGTCTACCAGGCAATATTCGGTACTATAGCTATAACCTCAAGAGCAATCGCCCTATATATCTAGCAACCAAAACTCCGACTATGAATATATTAAATTACTAACTCTGGTCCCTATTAGAGCACTAAGAGAACCGCAGGTATAGATAATATAACAGGCTGCAGTATAGCTCTAAACCCCCCGCACCGGTCTGGACACCGCTCCCATAAAGAGTTAATCATAATAAAAAAAATCTCTATTCTTTTCTTCTATAGTCGAAAAACCAAATACCCAATCCTTTTCCTTAAAATCTAGGGGCTATTCATATATCTTTGATTCATAGAGGGTCCGCAAATCAAATATTGGAAATCTAAAAGTGAATCCTTAAGGACCGAGGCAATAGGCACGGGTTAGCCAAAATCTGAACTTGATAAAAGCTTGATTTCCGTTCACACTCCCGTTATAAAGAAAAATATATCTAGTCTTAAGTATATGGGCCCATTGTAAATTTATTATTACTGAGTTATGCTTATTTGAAAGTAGTATAGTTACTCTCTTGTTGTATCTAATCTGAGAGATTCCATCCTATCCTGGAAACCCTTGAAACTCGAACCAGCTTATCCTCTTTTAAAAGTCCTTTGTTTTGTTGAATTTTTATATTTATATAATCAATCGCCGACTGCGACCCCTAATAAAATTTCTGAAGTAATCCACGCTTAAGGTAAAAGGTACAGAATACTGGATTTATATAGCCCTATATTTAGCACATATTAGCTAGTTCTAAAAAGAGAACCTCTTAGTTTATAGACTATTTCTTAGGAATTAAGAATCCCTCAAATTAAATACTGGCATCTAACTAAATCTGATTTTTTATATAACGTCTTCTGGTTTGTAGGGCCTAAATACTAAAGCAACCTTATCTTACGTAGATTGCGGGTATAGATAGCACTTGCTAAGCTTGTATTTACTGTAGCTCCCAAGAGGCTCATTTGACCCCCGGCACAAGATAAAACCTATAAGGAGCTGTCACAACAATAAACAAATATTCACAGGGACCATAAATCACATGAAAAATGAACCTGTTGCTAAGAAAAAGGTAGAACCGAGAACCTTTTGCGACGTAAACCCATAAGCCGTCAGCCAGCCAAGCAAAGACAATGCCCTCTTTTCAGGGTCAAAGGTTGCCATCCGCACGGATCCCTTTTTTTCGGCAGTTCCTATTCCAATGCTCTATATATTAGAATCTCAAATTAATGATGTTGCTAGCCAAGAAATAAACACAAATTTCCTACTTTTGTGAAAGTGAGCACATTTAGAAAATGAATTGTCTTGCTTGTTGTTATAGCCCTCTCTATGTAGGGTAGGTTCCTATGAAAGATTCTTTGGTTAACTTTAGTATACTGAAATGCTACTTGAACCTTTTCCTGTTATAAAATTGCGCGGTGTTATACCACTTGAATTCAAGACTAATTTGAGGTTTGGATATTTATTACTTAAAAAGGGAGCTTGTGACATTTTTTTTAGTATTAATTATATAAGTGAATTCCTTTTGCAGGATCTATATAAGAGCTGAGTATAATAAATAACTAGAAATAAGGGAAATATGGAACACACGAGATAATTACGAGAAAAAGAAAATTTTACTCAACCGCTTTTGCGAAACTTCTTTCTCTAAAAAAAGGCTTTCATTACTATAATTCTTAAAACCCAATGTTATATCTGCCAGCTTGCCAAGTACTAGTAAAATAGAAGACTCTTTATTTTTATATAAACTAAGTCTTAGAAGTTAGCTTTATTCCTGGGGGCGCCCGTAATCCTAAAAGCAATTTTTGAGATGAGATGTGAGTCGGGTGGACATACAGGTAGTGAGAACCCTTCAGTGAGGATCCTAATCCAAAGTAGTCAAAAAATAATTATAACAACAATCAGTGGAGCAATCACTTGAGCGAGGCTATACTACGAGAAATCTTGAACTTATCGTGTAGCATCTTTTAGTTAGAGTCTTCCTCTTCCTATTTAATTTAATAGGGGGATCCGATTGAAAATACTTTTTATACATGTAAAAGGCCCTTTATATTGTATGCCCTTAAATGGGCACTAGTAAGATAAAAGCAGAGACCTTGAGTTATATATATTTGGTATGTATTGCCTCATAGATTTTGAACTCTTTGAAATTTGCTTTGATTCAGAGAGAGAGAGAAGGAGATGTAAAACTTTTGTATGAAGTCGAATTCTTTTCGTCCAGTTATCTCAAAGAAAAAATTTTTATCAAGAGGAGACTATAGTAGCTCTATATTTCAAGTATAGTATGCCTGACTTTATACCTTTCTGTTCTGACTTTTGTTACCAAACCTGTGAATTAATTTAAGGGGATACTTTCTTTTAGCAAGTTACTCAGCATAACCCACAAATATTAATACCTCTATGAATCATACGTTAAACACTTCAAAGGCTCATTATGGGGCACGGAAATGGCCGTATAATTAATTTTAAATATTGTTTTTTCCTTGCAAAAAGCTTACTTATATACCCTCAGTTAGCTTACCTCCCTAAAAGTGAGATCTTATCTTTCTCACAAAGGCAAAAACACCGGACTCTTAACGGAGTCGTTGCAGCCTTCCTTGATATTAAAAAGTCGAATCCTTAGCCGACAAGGGCCCTTTTCCATTAGAATTCCGAACCCTTAAAATAACCAAGAATTTCAAGAACTCTGATTTGAAATATATTTCCTATTCCCGTTTCTTTTAGACCCGCTAGTATTCCTAGATACACTTGAGATACTACTCGGGGCAGTGGTTTCAGATTATCTATCTCAAATCGCAGGGTTTGCTATTAAAAAAAGTATAAATGTAAGTAAGAGGTACGAGCATTACCTTTGATAGATGAGTTTTATTCTAACCGGGAACTGATGGGTCCCTTTTCGCTAAAGGAATTCCTGATAATGAGAAAGTTGAGTATTATAGAGGATGCCCTCTAGTATGCTTGTTTACTACTAGGTTTTCCTTGATTCTAAAATAGTAAGATAAGAGGACTCGAACCCACAGCTTTCACTTTGACAGAGGTTTCCTTTAACCAAATCTGATATAATTATTTCTTATGCAAGACTCCATTACGCTATTGTTGGGCAATCCTTTTCTATTTAAGTGATTTTAGTTTCACTGCTTTGATAAATAAGGAGCGCCCCTTCGATCCCAAAGAGCTCACCGCCTCTTGTATTATATATTTAACCCTAATAGGATGCTAAATTTTAAATAGTTATCCCTTTCTCTTTGTCTTGGTTTGGCGCTAATATAAAGTATTAACTTTTTAATAACAAGGGAAACCCAAGCATATCCATAAATTGCTTTTTTACTACAAATTAAAAAGGTCCAGTAAAATCTATTAGGAATTTACTCAATCGTATAGGTAGGGGCTCATATATACCATAATAAGACTTCTCGTAATTTTTTATAACCTACTAAATCTGAAGTGCCATCGTGTTTGTAGGGTCCGTTTCTAGAGATTCTCGTTATAAATTAAAATAAGAATTTCACAAAAAGCACTCTGCTTAGATCTTATCACTGGGATTCCATAAGAAAGAATTTCGGTACTCGTCAAGAATATGAAAGGAGTTTTCTTTTCTACTATAGAGTTCGAAGTAACATCTGAATTCAACCAAACTCGTGGGATTTATCCACCGGCTTTGCTTTAAGTTTATGGTTTACGCCGGTAAATTTTTTTGTTTCATAATTATGAATAAATTCGGAGTGCTCAGAAGCTGTGGTACGTAGAAAAGACTGCCTTTTCTCCAAAAGTATTCTTTCAAACGGGAATTGCCATTAGTTATTACTGGATTCCTGCTTACTTCATTTACATCTGTAGAACTGAACCTATATATTACCTTAAAATAGAAAATGCAATATTTCCTTATATCATAATAGCAAAAACTTATAATACTAAAAATTCGTACTAAATGACGAACCTAAATGACTCAATTAGCTACAAATGGAATCTTTTACCGATTAGTCAGAAAAAGTACTTTATTATATGTTTACAGAAAATACAGATAGGGATTTTCCTTTTACATTTCAAAAAATGCCTCCACTTTTTTATATAGCTAGTTAAAGTTACATTAAGTACAGACTCTTAGGGTTTCTCAATATTAAGGGAATACGTTTTCCTCTTTAGTCATTTAGCTACACCAACTCTATTATTTGAAAAGGCCTTCCCAACTAGTATAGACATCTCTTTAATAAAAAGTTTATTACAAAAGACAACTATAAAGTAAATAGACCTTATTTTATTATTTATAATCTCGTATTATAAATTTGTATGTTTTATATTAGATAAAGTTTCTGGCTATTACAGGATTTAGGTAATTATTACTATAAGAAGCCTATTTACTTAAACAACTATAGGAAGGTATACGAGTAAAAAGGCTTAATGAGGACCTATTTATAATATAAGATCAATTACTATAGTATAAGTACAAGAGCTCCTACAAAACTTATTAATTAAATAATAAGATTCTCAAGACTCCTCTATTTTATAGGGTAATTTCCTAACTAAGAAGCTCTTTGTAACCAGAAATCTGTAGTAATCTCTAGTCTTTTAACAGAATATACCCCCTAACTACACTAGTATGAGTTTATTGAAAAGGGTAAGTCTTATCCAGCTTTTACCGTTTTTTTATGTCTTATCGAACAGACTTCTTTTTCTTGTTTGTAGAGGCCCCTATATCTAAATAATTCCTAAAATTTAGTATTTAAAAGAATCCTTATTTACTTTACTAAACTTTATTACTTCAAAAACCCTATTTAGTAGTAGAAAACTAATTACAAATTAGAAAACAAAAGTCAATACATTAAAGAAGTCCTTTTATTTATATTGAGTACATTTAAGCAAGAAAGCAAACCTGTAAAGAGTATAGCCTAACTTAATACTCATTTACAAGAGGCTACTACCCCCTCTAAGGTAATAAAACTGGATTGCAATGCATCAGATTTCTCTAAACTAAAGTGTTAACCCCTGAAAAAGGAACACTCAGATGATACTATAAAGCCGGGTTCTCCTTACGTAAAGCAAAGTTCGTAAATTTAACATAGTTTTTGCGCTAGGACTCAGATATTCCTATTGTGGGAAGCTTTTTATGGATCCTATATATAAAGAGATCCGGTCTCTTATAGTCATTAAGAAAAGCTCTACTATAGAAGATAAGTATATTCCTTTTTTCAGACAACGGGGTTACCCGATCCTTTATTATAATCAAACAAGGCAGTGCTATTCTATTTTGTTTATGTTTTAGGATACTAGGGATTAAACCTTTTGAGTTTAGAGAACTGAATGATTTGTGGGTTTCTTCTCCTAAGGCAAAAGGGTATAGGATGTAACAAAGGAGTGATTATTGCCTTTAGACTTACTGTGAGGAGCTAGTGGTACTTTTTATATTTCAAAATGACTGGATTTTTATAATGCTTCTGGTTTTTACTATCTATCTTACGGGTTTCTAGAATTGAAGTTTTCTTATGTTGAGGTTATTCTAAGTTTCATGAGTTTTGGTGGTATAGCTATATATACTATATTAGACTTCCCTTTAGGAAAGCTTGAGAAGTCTGCGAGTAGCCGTGGCAAGTCAAAACTCGTTATTTAAGCGAGCGTTGTGAGTATTTATACTAGAAAAGAGTAATCCCGGTAGTAAGGAAAAAGACCCCGGATCGGGTTCCATATAGGGGTTCCTTGAGTTAAGTTCTATTTAGAATTATTTAAATTTAGGTTTCCATAAATCTAAGAGGAGGACTCCGATTTTGTTTAGTATACTAGGTCGCAGGGGTCTATGTATCGTAGGAGAGTCTAAAGTAAAAGTATGCTATAAGTGTTTTTTGAGCTCATTTCTAGGCAGTTTCTACTTATTATAATTTTCTTAATAGGGCACCCTTTATCAGTAAAGGGAATTCCCTAGCTCCGGGGCCTAACTAAGGGTCTTTTCTCAGCCTATCCCCCAGAGGTATAGAAATGACTTTGAAAAGCTTGTTTAACCTTCGATTTTTACTAAATTCTTTAAGTTATAAGCTAGGGGTTCCTCTTTATTTTCAAAACCGGTTCTAATCTTAGCCGTTAAGTCTTAAAAAGTCTGCTACTGGAATCCTGTTGATGTAAAAACTTTGAGCTACTACGATTTCAGAGTGCCCGCGAAAAAGATTGGTATTTAACCAAGAAGTTTTGATGAAGAAGCAGCAATAAATTAAGCCTTTGGTTTTTCTAGAACCTTAATAATTTTAAGTAATAGCGGGCTAACAATAAAGAGGAATTCCCATTTGTAAGCAGATGCGTGAGCTTAATACTCATTTTTTTTACTATAGTAATTTTGCAAGTTAAAGGGAATTTAGTACAGTATGTAGTGTATCTTCAGTTTAGAATTCTAATTATCTTAAATAATTATCTTAATCGGGCTTAATGTAGCCGCTCATACAGGGCGGTTAATATAACAAAGCAATTCTATGTCGAATAATTCATTTTCTTGCTGTTATACCTAAACAAAACCCCTTATTCTGTCAGTTTTATAAAACATCTGAGAATGAATGCTAAAGTCTCAAATGTACAAGCACCTTACGAGGACCCCAAAAGCCCTTTAAACGAAAGAATTTCTTAATACTTCAGTCTTTTTACTCTTTTTTTTCTAAGATTAGTATAATGTACATAAAACACCTTATTCCTTTATTTCTTGTTAATAGGGGTGCTTTAGTAGGTGTCCTAGTCTCTCGATTTAGTAACTCTTCTTTTGTCAAGGCATTAAAAAGGGGGCCCTATACGCAATGCAAGCAATAAAGTTTAGTTTTTTTCTTGCACCAGTAATAAGGAAAAGGAGCCTTCACTTAGGGGAATGTGATAGGGTTTTTAAGAACACACTAGGAATCAAAAGTTTTAGGTCGAGACTGCTGGGCTTTTATACCCTTAGCTAGATTTACCTGTCCTTAAACTAAATGAACTTTACTTTTATCCAGAGTTATCGGTAGAACTTTTAGCATTCAAGTGTCCTTCATTTTATAATATCTCATCTAAGTTACACATTTGCTGGGTAGTCCAAGACTTCCTTTTCATACTTCATAGGTTGAACTCAGGAAGATTTAGAGATGCGCCCTTCTTATATTAGAATAAAGCTATAACTTTAGACTGTCGTAAGTTCATATACTTCTGTTTTTTGCGTGTATAATGTAATGTATACCTATGAAGTCCTTCTTTTAATCTATCCTATCCTGATGAGAGCTATCCAAGAGAAAGATATACTACAGGGAATTTTTCCTTGTTTTCTTAGTTTGGATCATACCTAGGTGCTTCCAGGGAACATAGGATGCTTTGATATGGGTCTTGCTACGTGAAAATTACTAGAAGGAGAATCCCTTCTAGATCGCCTTTCCTCACGCCGCGCCTTGTCAAGTGTGTTCTTCCTGCTTCAGGCTAAACTACTAAATAACTGCACTTAAAGAAGAATACTCGATTCTTTAACCTATCTGTTAAGCTCAAACTCAACCCTATAAAATCCTCTGTTAAAAAAAGAAATTCTAAAAAGGGTACTTATACGAGATGAATTCTGGGTTTCGGATACTTATTAAATAAAGAAAAAAGGTATAATATTCAATAACAAGATTTATAAATTTAGAATCTAATATTTTTATTTTATATATTAAGTAAAATAAAAGGCTATACTCCGACCTTACTAAAGCTGTATTCCAAAAGCAAACTAAAAGTTTGAGATCCTTATTATATCAAAGGCCCCCTCGATCTAATGCCCCACATCTTAACTCTCTTGTTTACAGGATTCTCTATCTAAGCAATTTTAGTAGACCTTTTAAATTAAAACGCACCTGGAAATAAAAAGCAAGTCCCACCTCCTAACTAGTCTAAAAGGGAAATATAAATAGTTTAAAAACTATGAAAGTGCAGATGGGCTCTACCCTTATTTTATTAGTCTCACCTCGAGCTCTTTAGACTCTCGATCTAATACAAGTAAGGAACACCTTTATGTAATGAATATACAAAAAGAAACAACAGAGTACCTCCTTCCGAGACTTCATAGTAAGAACCTAAGGAGTTTCGTAAAAACAAATTACTTTTAGCTTATAAACAAGGAGTAAACTTTTCCGATCTGAACTAATTAAAAGTTCATATAACTTTTTAAGGTACCCCATAAAAAATCTGAAGCATTAAAATTTAGATCGCTAAGTGTGTTTGAACCTTTGACATTCATAAAAAGAAATTGTATTGAATAACCTATTCATACTTAACTAAAAATTTCTTAGCTAGAAACTAAAGCCTAACATTATTAAGAGAATCCTTCTAATAAGCTCTTTTTTGTGAAAACAGGGGATTTTTCACGAATATTAGATACTTTAGATAGTAATAACTAACTTCAAACTAATTGCATAATATAATAAATAGGATGCACTTACTTGCAAAGCCATAGTCTAGAGACACACTTTGTTAGTAGAACTCGTCGTGCTTTTTTTAGTAAGTTCCATACCAAAATTCTAAAGTTTTCGTCACGTTACTTTTCCTATGGAAACCTTAACTATAAAATGAGAATATACCAATCCAAAATAAAAAACTTTATAAAAAGGCTCAGATAGCCGAGTCGGTTAGAAGCAACGGATTGCCTAAATAAATTTAGTTTAAAGGTAAAACGCGGAGGAGTTTCTATAGTGTTATCGCCTTTATTAAATAGGAAAAATAGACTGATAATCTAAAAAATTTTATACAGTTATGAGAACTAGGCTCTAATTCTATTTGTCTCAACGCCCTAATATCCTACACTAACCAAAACGTACAATACCAAAGATAACATCACATGTGGAATGCAGTGTAAGAACGAGGTGCTAAAGCCCTTATATAAAATTCCCTTAATTCGGGAGTTCTAACTAACTCTGTACTAAAAGATCAAACTTTACAGAACCCCCTTAGAATTTTTATGAACAAATATTTTATCTACTTTACTTGCTCGACGGAGCGCGAACTTGGCCGCCGGCTTCTTAAGTCTCATGATAGGAAAATAGATTCAAAACGAGTGATGCCGTTTAACTTTCAATTGTTCTTATTACTTAACAAAATTTCAAAAGTATTCCTATAACCTGTTATTCTCAGACGGATATAGTAGGGTAAGGCTTCAGAATATATCTATACTATTACTCAACTCGAAACTATGCTTAATCCAGGGGAGATACCTTTAATAATCGAGCCTACCTTTTTAAGTATACCCGTAGGGTTAGGTCAGGTCTTTTCCTTTTTATAAATATGAATTTTATTATGACTTAATTCGTTAAGATAGAGACCCTTAAATATAAGGTTGTATCCTCTCTTTTATGGCGGATATAGCTAAAACTGCGATGAAAATCTCTAAAAGTTTTGCTCATTATGGTGTGTATTCAGAATTAGAGCAGTAGTTGTGAAAGAGCCCGGAAGATTCTTATCTATTCATTCTATAAAACAAAGGCAAAGTTAATCTAAATATAGTTAATATTGATAGAAGAAGAACACGCAATAATCAGGGGTACGAAAGCTTTTTTTGTTTTGAGAGACAGTAGTTCCATTCGTGTTCGATTAAAGAATCCGCCCCAGCCTAAAGGAATCCTATAAAGAAGCACTTACCCTAAAATTTACTTTTTAAATTCTTTTCTTTATACCAAAAACAAAGTATACGAGCCCTTTTGAACTGTCCTATCCCAACTTCTGCAATTTCCAATGGATTCTATATCGACTCAACCTAGTTACGCATCCTTTATTGAATTGATTGGATACTCCTATATCCTTAACTTAAGTAAGTTAAAAATCCCCAAAAAGTTAGCAACAAAAAAGCCGTACTTCACTTCAGCGAAGTCTCAGATATCTTGGATATAGGCTAACCATTCCCATTCTCCCCACACATTTCCCGAGTATAAATATCCATGTATGGTCCATTATATAAGTATCTGAATTATGCTATCTTTATTATAGCTTGCTCCTAGTAAATTTTATCTTTTAATAGAACTAGAGGTCCACTGCTAACTAGTAACTAGGACTCCATTACTAAATAAATTTGATAAGTTACACGGGAAGGTTTGTAGTGTTAAGATTAACATTATTTATTGATAGGGTCTCTCAAAAAATCACTGCCTGGAGTGCTTTGGTTCTATTCATCTAGCTTCCGCTAGCGTTTTACTTTAGTTTTGTGTAAATCGGGTTTAATAATATGGAATAAACTCCCTTACAGGAATCGGAGTTCTTAACGCAAATTACGGGAGAGCTTGTAACTCACAGCACCACTAAGTTCTCTGAGTTCTTGCTTGTTAGAGTAATCTTATTCTTATCCCGTTGTACCCTAATATAACTATACTATTAAGCACCAGTGCTTTTGAGAATATTCCTTAAAAAACCATACATATAAAGAAAGAGAGTTTTCCTCACTTCAATTGTCAAAATATAGTATAACAAAAGCCTCCTTTTTTTAGATTTGACACTCTTTTCTCTAGAATTGGGGTATAGTATAAAATTAGGTTATAACATTTCGGGGTAGGGTACCTTTTTGCAGCTCCATCTGATACTACGTAGTATCCGTTATTTGCTTCTGAATAGGGATTCCTAGAACTTCTAAAGTAAAACGTGGATAAAATATGAGTTCGATACGTCTGACAGGACTTCTCCTTACAAAAGAAAAGGTTCTCTTATACGAAATAGAAAAATCTTAAGCTAGCAAAACAATTAGGCGATGACACTTAAACTTATAAAGTCAGGAACTCCCTACGAATCCGCTAGGGACCAGGTACCCCTTCCCTTAATTTACGGAAAGTAAAAGGCAGACCTAGTAATTTCTTAGCTCTGTCATCTGGAAAGGAATCTTTTAACTCATGCAGTTTTAGTTTCTTATGTTATTCGCGAAGTCATTGTTATTGGATATAACTGAAGTCGAGACCTGAGACCTTAGAAGGTCGGAAGATGCACTACTTTCCCTTAATGCTTACAGTACTTCTCTTTTTAATAGAATCCGGTTCTTCCGGTAACAATATCAATCTTGTGCTTAGTTAAACTTCCTTATTTTAGGTGACAGTTTCTTAAACTTGTAGAGTACTTTTGAATACTAAATATTTTCTGTTAGAAAGAGTTAAGCTAAGCCCAAAACTGGTAGGAAAGGGGCTCGGCATAGAAAAAGAGAGTTATTAAAAAAATGAAAAGGGGCCTCTTCCTAAAGAATAGTTAATGCAAGACTTATATTAGAGGGCAATCTCCGTTTTCGTTAAATTCACAAAGCAATTTTTCAAATTATAAACTATACGAACATGTCTCTTAGAGAGTCCGAAATTCCCTTGCTTTTAGTAGTTTTATGACTCAGATATTTGGGTATCAGAACACTTACGGGAGTACCCTTCTATTTATATGGGATCTAACCGGTTGAGTCTTTTTGCATCTATCCCATTAGGTTTGTCCAGTCAGTTTTTTGAATTATAGTATTTGTGCTAGGCGCTTATCTCTAAGGCAAGCTTACCTCTAATTTTAGTTTACTTATTAATATACTAGATCTCTTTTGTATCCCCTAAAACCCTGCGCTTATGTGTTATAGCTTTCTGGTCCTATTTCATATTAAAACCCGCCCTAGAATTAAAACTTAAAAACATTTAAAGCACTAAAAAGCCCGTTTTACTACAAAAATTGAGAGTTCTTGTAAATTCCCTATTATTGTAGTTAGGTCTCGAGTTAAGTAGAATACTTTTTAGCCTTTTATATAAGAATAATCCATAAAAATTATAGAACAGCGGAGATGCCTGAGTATAAATAAACTCTTTTTCAAGGTTTTAGTTAAGAGACCACTTTAAGCCAGGAAAAGCAGTTGCAAGGATTTAAGTACATGAGCCCTTCCTCCCCTAATACTAATATAGATATTAGGAAGATTTTTCTGTATCTTTAGACTTGAATCCCAACTCAGCTTTAATAGGTCCTATATTTACCTGTTCTAGCTCTTCAGTATTTCCCAGCAATTACCACCCGCTTATATTAGAGCTTGTATCCTAGATTGTGTATTAGCGAAAGCTTTTAAGGTGTTTTTTACTAGTCCACATTTATAGGGTATTCAAAAAATACTGAGAAAATTACGTTAATAGAATCACTTATATAGAAGAAAAGCAGGCTGCCTCCCACAATAGAACTGCTTTCTTAAACCTTTTTTGTCTCTTATGTCGCAAGGTTGTTATAGTGTTCCTATAATTTGACGAGGGCAAGGGTTCGAAGCCTGTCATTTTAAACAATTCGTCTAAACTTCCACAGAAGATAAAAGCAAAAGCGGGGGCTTAGTAATATTCATAGAAAGCTTGTCAACAGCCGCAAATTAAAGGAAGTATCCCGGGCTTTTCATCAAATTTTGGTTTCAAAACCAAGTCCCCTGTCTATGTAGAAATACAAGTTAAGACTATACCACGCATATGGATGTATGCTAAGTTCAATTAGTTATTATCCCTTTTTACCACCCCGGAGTGCTTTTTTAACAACACTGTACCAAACTCTAGAGTATACCTAATATTTTTAAAAATCTGTTCAGATTTAAAAGAAGTTTTTCTCTTCGATGCGTTGACTTGGATAAGGTGAAGTTTTTTCATAGGGCCTTATAACATATACTAAGGAGTCCCGATATAATTATAGATATATACGCTTATCTCGGTCTTTTCAATAAAACCAACTAAACGTACTCCTTCTCGTTGGTTTAGTCCGGGCGCCTTTTCTCTTGGACTACGCGGGGTTAGATAAGTAATATTTTAAATAACTTGATACTTTTCTATGAACTCGTGGTAAAAAAAAACCTCAAGATTGATTCCAGACATTTTGGTTTGTTCTTTACTGGATTAATAATAAGAAGCCTAGGATTGGATTAAGAGGAATAGTTTAACCTAAAAAGCTATGGTATTATTTAATTTGTATTGGCCTTATCCCTCTTTCATGAATAAATAATTAAACAGTTCTTAGATTAAGATATAGTATTCTCTTTTTGTGCACGGCTTAGATTTGCATGAAACGTAAATTCTATAATTAGGTGCCCCCCCAATACCACATAAGTGTTCTCATATCATTATTGAATTATTTTATATTTAACATATCATTAAAAAGTCTCTTCTATCGAAAAAGAAATCACTTAGATAAGAATTACGAATCTAGCTAAGTAGCTGTAAGGAATAAAAGTAAGGGTTGCCTCTTATGTTCCTTTGGTTTCTTCTAAGCTTCTAATGTAGGATAGTAAGAAAATGTTCGAAAGTATAAAGAACTTAAGCCAAAGTCATTTCCCGGTAAGTCCTCTAGTACAAACAAGGAGTAGAAACCTCAAAATAGGAGGTTTTGTTTGCTTGTTAATGTGTCTAACTTAATTACTTTTTAACAAGGTCAAAGAAATATTCGTAACCCGTATAGGATCTTATAAAACGCCAATGCAATAAAGTAGTAATAAAAAGGGTAAAAAGGAGTGCCTAATGTAAGTCATAGTCAGGAAGGGGTTTCATAGGCAAAGTAAAGGGGGAGTACATTCAGGCTTAAGGAAGTTTCTAACTAAGTACAACCTTAAAAGATTTCCTTTCTATTTCATTTATGAATTTAGGTAAACCCAGGTGTTATTAAAGACAGGTGTAGGAGCAGTTATCATGATAGAGAACAAAGCTACGAGGGCTCGTAAGAATATAGCTCTCAAGAAGATAGGTATTGTTTAGATTAAGAGGAGAGGTTTAGCTTAAGGGGATAAGCAAGGGTTTTCCTATATCTAAGAAGGATTTCCTTTTGGTTAGTTTCATTAAAGTTCTGAGGGATTTTCTAGTACTAAGGTCTTATTTTGGTAAGAGTTTTCGGGTCAGGAGAGTTCCTATTCGTGTATTTTGAAGGAGTTTCAAAGGTTTCATTTAAGATATTAAGAAAAAAAGGTATGAATAAGACAGCAAGTACAAAGTAGATGTTGGCTATAACGTAAGTAGGTATTATCTAAAATACTTAATACAGAACCGTGGCCATGCTACAGTCAGGTAAAAAAGACTCTACTTTCTACTTATTAAGGCTCTACCCTCTTTGACGATAAGAGCAAAAAGGAGGTTTTTTCCTTAATACAGCTATACCTATATTAAACTCAAAAGCAAATTCTTTAACAGATAGTTATGTTTTTAGATTTCAGATTCTTCCGGGTTTCCAATTTCAGCTAAATTTAGGGGTATCATGAAGAGTAGAGGAGGCGTTATCAAGATCAAGATACAGAATTCGGGTCTAGGTAAGAAGGAATAGAATAAGAGTATGATACAGATACAGAGTCTCGCTAAGAAAACCTATCCTTTCCAAACCGGATTACAAGGAATTCCTAATTAGAAGAAGCATAAGCCGCACAAGCAAGACGGATTAACAACCTATCCTTACTAATAAATGAGTATATAAGTTTGTTATTACTTTAAAAAGTGTGTATAGAATTCTGCACTCTTTAAAATATACGCGCACGCGAGGTACACAAAACTACAAAAACAAGGGAATGAAAAAAATCACTTATATGAGGTAATTAGGCAATACTTTTCTCAGCGACTCAATTCTATAAGTAAGATGTTGAGTGGAATCCTAAATAAGAGTCTTTTAGTTAATTGTCTACTTTTTCACGTCAAAACCTAAGAAATACCCGAAACCTTGAGTTAAAATCCAAAAGGAGTTACCGTGAGCTTGAATTCAACAGGACAGTCGTTGTTTTAGAACAAGGAAAGTCAAAGTATGGTATTTGTGTAGTTTGCGAAATACTTTATAGAGAAAACTAAATCAGAGAGTAAGTAAAGTTTTCCTCGATAATATAGAGCAAGAATATCTGACATACTGTGCTACTGAATACCCTGATGTTTCGCAAATGGAAATTCTAAATGGGCTTTTGCGGCTCGTCTTTTCTTCTAAAAATCCCTGTCCTAGTGAATCACTTACTTAAAACACTAAAAAGGGGCCGAGCGCCTTATAACAGTTAATTCGCTTTTTATGCACTTCCTTACTCTTAATGAAGTTGAGGAGAAAGACACCAGAAGTAAATAAAATGTTGAGTATATGCCTGCTCTTTTTTATAACATTCTATATACTTAGTAGGGGCTCTTGTAACTGCACAATGAAATTTCCTATTATAACCCTCGGTTTTTACATAGCAATAGGGTTCAAGTTCTCCCCCTTGTAATGAAAGGACTCACACTTCAATTAGTCATAGTTTCACTTAAGAGTCATTTTTATTTATAAGATTGTCTATAAACTACGTGGGGTTACCGAAAGCTGGTAAGAGAGCGAATCTAGTATTGTCATAGGCTTTGAATCAACAACATTCGATAACTTAGTGGGTTCCTATACCACTTGTATTTAATACTAAATAAACAGGAAATTTGCTAAATAAATTTACTCCAGTATTTTTTAGTATAGTATAGGATTAGAACCTATGGCATCAAACTCGAAAAAGCTCTTGCGTACCCTTTATTATTATAAAGTTTTTCTAGATTAAGGTATATAGATTTAAAACCTCTACCCAATCCAAGTTAAACTAGTATGTCCGTCAAACTATTATAAAAGTACTTAAATTCGAATTGCGTTGCACCCGAATCTGTTCACTACTAAGGAATACTCCTACCAAAAAGGATTCTGATTACATGCTAAATCTTAAAGAGTAAACCCCAAACAAATCGCCACCTTAGAAAGAATCTAATTCGGTTCTATCTCTCTTATCTTTTACAAGCATAGGTTCTTTTAGATAAAATATTACTCATTAGTTCAGATGCAACCCTCCAATGAACCTTCTTTTATTCTCAGCTGATAAGGGGGCTTTAAAAAACCAGGATTAGATTAACCCCATTAGAGGAGCCGGGTAGCTAACTCTATTTCTATGAGTTTCTGGATTCGAATCCTTGCCCAAGGCAAAAAAATGACTTGCTCTAACTTTTTTTGTAGATGTGGCGGAGAATTTAGTATTATTATCCAGTGCCTTCAAAGTTATTATTAGAGAGCTGTTTTAACATAAAACTAATGAGGAATCTTAAACTATATTCCATAAGTATTTGGTTTTTATTTCTTACTATTGTTTAACTTGCTGAAGTTTAGATTAGACGGAGTGAGTAGTCCTCACTACAGAGTTGGTTATAAACCAATCTATCAAGTATTTTGGATCTATTTCTTAAGTAAGGTAGCTGCAGTAGCTTTTTTTGCTTGAATTCCTTCATAACCCAATGCTAAACAAAGCAGGGCTGAGAAATAGGAGAGGGCCCACTCATTAATTAAACTTGTATCGTTTTTTAGACATATAAATATGCCCGGAGGCTCCCCTTGGGCTTGGGATAGATATAAACTTTTCGGCTGGTTTAAATTACAAATTAGTATTTTCTTTTGCTTAACAAAAGGTTACCCCATTTCAAACTATAAATAGGTAACTAATACGAGAGCTTTCGTTCAAGGATAAGAGTAAGCCTAGTGAATGTATGTTTTACTGATAAGAATTCATTCAAATTTCATGGAAAGTCTTTCTTGTTTGGGGGGTCCTATCAAGAAAAGTTCTGCAAGCTTCTCTATTAGGTGAGTTTAGTTTACCAGTTACTCTGAGTTAATAATTTTTAATTATCTTATACCGAAAAGGAATTTATGCTATGAGATAAATAATAGAGAAAATAGAGATATCCCATTCACTTGGAGATTCTGTTTGATAGGGCGAAAAGGAATTCCTTAATAAAACTCTATAGATTTTTCTTGCAAGTCCTTTTTATGGAAAAGGGTATCTTGTTTATAACTGACCAGTTACTATATGGGGAGGCCCTAAGGAAGAATCGCATTAAAGACACAAATAATTTTTACTTTTTTAAGGGTGACTATACAGAGCATAGATTTATAAGGGTAATCTTTTCTTTTTATGTAGTAAACGGGAGTCGAACCCATGATACAAAATAACTTTTTAATTTGAGTGACTAAGGGAAAAGGTAAATACAGAATATCGCTGAAAAAACGTGACTACTAGCTACTAGGTAGATAATTAAAACAATCTGTATACTACCTATCAGTCAATTTATTATGTAACATTTATAGAAACCTTGTGATACTCAGTAAAGGGGTTCCCTGGCTGGTAGCAACAAAATCAAGCGAAAGAATAAAGCTACTCGCTTTAAAGTTCTTATTCTATTTGTCAACTAAGAAGCTTGCCTATTAAGTTCTTCGTATTAAGCAATTCCGGTACAGAGATATTAAAAAAATTGTGGAAAAAGCTAGATAAGCAAACTCTATATAAGGGTTATAAAGTATATAGAGTTTGCTTATCTACATCTAAATTAGATATTGCCTATCAAACTTGTAATAGTAAATTCCGGATAAGGGGACCCCCGAAGCTTATAGCTATAAAATAAAATTAGAATTTTCCTTGATTTATTGCTTGATTCGCGAACTTATTTTAATCAAAGAGACTTTTATAGACTTAGCAGTCTTTTTCTGTGCGACCCAAATCCCTCGTTTTCAGGGGCAGCCTTGAAAAACTATAAGATATTCAATTTTGTATTACTCTTGGATACTTACTATGGGAAGCTTTGCACTCTTTAAAAAAGAGGATAAACAAAAAAAAAGAACTTACTTTGCTCAAATAATATGAAAACTTTCACTTTATAAGTAATTGCACGATTTCGAGAATACTATAAGCTCTAACCCACTTAAATATATAATCTGGCGTTTGAAGATAGAAGAGCGGTATGGCCTTGTAGAAAAGAAAATAGGAGCATTTAGTAACTATAAAAAACTGACTAAGAAAACAAGTTCTTAATTTGCTTCTAGACTAGGAAACAGGGGTATTTTAAGTAAAAGTACATCCGGTTATAGAATATGGGGAAAATCCTACAGTTGAAACCACAGAGACACTAATATACTTTGTACTGTATAAACGACTAAAAAGATTCTAATTATTATATCTATATAAAAAAGAATACTTATCCCAAAGCATGACTAAACAAAGTATGGTTTCATATTTAGGAAAAAGGCTCTGTATAAAGTCTTACATTTAATAAATGCTAGAATCTGAGAACAAGAGATCAAAACGAGTAGTTAGATTTGTAGTATGTCCCTAATATGTGCAGTTAACGTCTGACGTTAGAGATGTAGTAACCCGCCAAAGAAAGTTTATCAAGTAAGGGAGAAAACTCTTCTTGAAACTCTATTTATGGATCGGAATAAGTATGTATATTAGCAGTTCTTCGTATTTGTAATAATAGTACAGGGGAGAAGCACAAATCAATAGTAAGTAGAAATTCCCTAAAATATTTACGTCCAAAGCCTAATATATCTTAAGAGTAACACCCTTTGAATACTAAGGAACCTCATTTAAGCTAGAAAACAAGAAATCGAGTATCCAAAAAAACATGATATATAAGATAATCCAATATTTTTTTTAAGAAAACAATACCCTAATCTTAATCTTAAAAAGATTACTGTATCTCAGTAAAAAAGTATATTTGTTTTACTGGGCCTTCCCATACAAATGGGATTCCTCTAGTCTAGGAAGATATGATGCTATTAAAAGAAACTCCGGGTACTACATAGCATGCTTTTTTCGCTAATATACAGCCCTTAAACTATACAAGGATTTTTTAGGCATACAGATTAAAGGTTTTTTCTTAAGTTATTTTCAGGAGCATAGACCCGCAGTACGAGATTATTCATTTTTATAAAGCTACTTAGAGTTCCCACTACTCTCTTGGTTATTGCCTAAACTATGTTCTAAGAGTAACTATATCTCCTAAGTTAGTTGAAATCCTTGCCATAACCCCATTTCTTTTAGCTTTTATAGAGGTTCTTAACTCTTATATTAGACTTTTTTCGCAATTCTTTTGTTCTACTTCTTAAATGAGACCCCTTGAATTAACCCTTTACAACTAGAGAGTTCTAACTAACTAGTAGAATTTAAACCTACAAAGACACCCAGGAGTTACCCCGAATAAGTATTATTTTACTAAAGTTCATAATACCTGTAGAAATCCCTCACTTTAAATAAAAAGTGAGTAAAGTTTCAATTAGTTTCAATCAGTTAGTTCATATGAATTTGACAGGTTTGCACTGGTTTCTTTTCATTGAATTTAGTTGGTTTGCTAAGGATCGTGAAAATCTCTAGGTTTGGAAAGAGAGATTTAATAGAAGCCCAGGAAGAAAATAGGGGCTTTAGGATGACAGTGGGTGGCATGAAAGAGAACCCTAAGAAAGGAATCAGAACAAAGAATTCTAAAACAATAGGAATATAAAACTATAGGAATAGCTGTTTTCATAAGGAAAATCCCTTCGGAAAGTTCATTAACAGCTATCTTAGTAGTTAAAGTTCTTAGGAATAAGTAATCTAAAAACCAAAGGTAAGTTTATTAATAATTCCTAAACTAATGAACACAAGGGAATTTGATTCCAAGAAGTTACTTCGTATTCGCGCGCGTGACTCCTGCAGTACAGTAGCTTTGAAAGGGTTTCCTCTTCTTGTTGTTAGTGCTTTCCAGTCTGTCCTTTACCAGTATCTCTAGGAAAGTTAAGTAATAAGTAAGTTCGTTGACAGGTAGCTGTCTGTGTCTTTCGAGTGTCCGTAAGTAAGGTAGATTTAGTAATTTAATAGGGATTAGATCACGGAATTTAAGTATATGAAATCGCATGCTAAATAGGTAAAATGTACAAACACCTTAAAGGTTATCCTAACAGGCAATAAAAGGAAGAATTTATATAAACTTTGGCAAGATTCTATTTCATTTGTATTCCTTTTTCTTAGTATTTATTGGAAGTAATTACTGAATAAGTTTCTAATGGGATTTCAAGGTATTAAAAATTTCTATAATAGTAATTCTATGTAAAATGCCGGACTTACTAGGATACCGTAAGTGTTAGAGTGCCGGGATGCTTTTCATAAGTGGTTGGAAAGCTTCATATCCGGTTTTTGATTTAGACTGAAATTATGTGAAATCCATAGAAATGTAACTTAATACTAGTAACAGCATGCCGTATAAAACGAAGAGGGCTTTTATCTATAATAAGATCTGTCCCTTCTATATCCTATAGGAACCTAACGCCTTGAGTCAGGTACACAGAAATAGAATTCTTACACCTATAATTTTTACTTTATCACTAAGTACACAAAAGGATCGTAATTAGTAGATAACCAGAGCCTTCTATAAGTAAAAGGGAATCCTATAGAAACGTGTAACTCTAGTAAAGAATTATACTAGGCGTGTGGGAGCCCTCGTAATAAATAAGACTCAATTTTTTGGTATACAAAATTTAAGGGTATTACTACTAATTAAGAAAGTAAAATCAGCAAACTACAAGTAGTAAAAGCACTTTCCATTGAGGAAAACCCTTTGGTTGTAGGCATTTTATTTATATTGAGGTCTAGCTATCCAGCTACCTTTCCATAAAAAGAAGGAATTTCACTTAATATATTTGTTTTATACGGAGCTAAAGCCTATTTTATTTACGCATACCTAATTACAACCCAAAGACTGAACATCCGTGGAGAAAGAAACGAAAATTATTGACAAAACGTAAGTATACAAAGTCTCTTTGCAAAAAAGTAGGTAAAGGGCACATGTGACATAACAGAATAAACAACTCTATTTTCTCTATATATTAGGGTATAGTAGAAGCATTCGAAACCTAAAACCAAGTAAAGAATTCCCCCTTATTTATTCTTACAATGCAATTAAAAGCATCTAAATGTAAGAATTTTTATAGTAAGCATCCCCATAATATAGTATAAATAAGAAGTTTTATCATAACCAGTAAAATAACAAGAACCTTTCTAATCAGACAAACAAGAAGGAGGTTTCCAGTAAGAAGAAGAGAAGAAAACAAGCAAGCTTGCCTTTAGTTTATTGTCCTTACCAAATTACTTTGGCTTTAGTTCTTTATATTCCCTAATAGCTATCCTACATATGAAAACTAGAAACCCAGGGAACATAAGAGCAACCTCTACTTTACAGCTACATATAGCTACTTTAATTTCAAATTCTGGAATAAAATAAGAAGACTATTCCATTTTTTTACATTTAAAGGCAAATACTTTCCAAAAGGAGTAAGGACAACAAGTCCGGATTCATTTGAAAAGCGCCGAAGTTTATATAAATTCTTTCCTTTATTACTGGTTTAGTAGGTAAGGTCTTGATACCCCCATATTTTATCTTTTTTGCGTTCGTTTTAGAATCTCTCCTTTGTTAAGCTTTAGGATTTTTAAGTACATATTTCTCATTTGTTCTAGTTCTCCCTTACAGCTATGCGATAAATAAATATATGATATAGGCGGATAAAAGGGACAGTCCGAAAGGATATTCCTTAAAAAACTTTACTTGCTTACAGAACAGGCCTCTAAAATCAGTACCTTCTAGAGAATTCCCTTTATAACATATAACATTAGTAATATAAATATAGTTTTCAAAAAAGTTAAAGAAAGGAATCCAGATTAAATAGACTAAGACTAAAGTTATTGTCTAGAATTGCTTAAAACAAGGGTTTGGGTGCCCTGTAAGGAAGGTGGTGCATCTGACTCAGTGTGCGGATTTACTGTACGTTTTTCAGTATTTCGAAATTGAAGATCAAACACCTGTTTTTTCGCATAACTAAGGATCCGAATCGCTTATATATAATAAGAAATGGTTTCTAGTGTATGCTTACCCTCTAAAAGTATGGAATCTTTCTTCTAATGTCTCCTTTTTCTCTATCAAAGGTGTTTTTACTCAACATGCAAGGGTTCAAGTCTGAACTCTCCTTTTTGCTCCTGGGGTTTTTCTAGCTGGATTTCTGAGTCGACTTTTTGAGGTGGGTTTTTTAATGCGGGGAAAATCCTCTTTCCTACGCTTTTTCCCTTTCGCTTGAATCAAAGAGTTTGAGCGAGAATTAAGGAAGTGGGATATTGGTCCTTCTAGTCAAATCGGTTCGATTCCGATCACTTCCAGTCCTTTCTACCTAAGAAATAGGCATTGGAACCCATTGGTTTCTATCCTAATTAAGGGTTGTTTGGTTTTGTTGTTTCTTGTTTCAGGAATTGAGAATCTCAGTTTCCTTATTTGGAAATGTAAGGCAAACGCTTTGGAGTAGGAGAACTGTAAAGCTTAAAAAGTAATGAGTTTCAGGTAAAGACAAGATAGGAACTAAAGGATAGCCGGTTTTCTTATTGTTGCGTTATTAGATAGAGACCTTTTAACTGATAAATTGTAATTAAAGTTTTGGCAAGGGTAGAATGAAACTAAGTAACTCAGGAGACATGTTCCCTTTATAATCACATTTCTTCAGTTCCGGATCTAGAAATAAGGTATGAAGTTGGTGGATATGTAGGAATGTACTTATATATACTCCTTACAATTCCCTCAGCTACGCTGCAGTTGAGTACAATAACCATTACCATACTAGCTAAAGCTATCCTCTATACACTAATAAGAACAGAGAACAAGCAACAACAAGAGACAAGCTCTTGCCTTACTAATCCTAATACTAGCTCCTATAACTTCTAATTCTAAAGGTAAGCTTGTCTTAGTTAGTTTCATTTGTACTATATATAGGAGTCAGTCAAGCCTTAACAAGCAAGCTTGCCTTGTTCTGCTTGTTTTATAGTATCTAAGGCAGTAATAAAGGCAAACTTGTTTGGAATAAGAGAACTCTCAAGCTAAAGTAGTTTCTTTCTACTTAAAGAAGTCTAGTTAAAGTAATGGTCTTTCTTTCCTATAAGTGCTCTATTTCAGGGTTTCATTCAGGGAGATCTTTCCTTAAAGTGTTAAAATGAAAGTCAATAATCTAGGAATTCAGAATCATGAAAATTATCTGGACAATATTGTCTTTCTTTTCCTTCCTTAAATCGCTGATTCCTAGGTTCCTAAATACAATCGATTTGACACAACAGAATTTCCAGACAAAACCGAGGGTTTGATTCCTATTGCCCGGGGATTACAGAGCCCTAACGAGATGAATGCCCCTTTACTTTTTCGAGATGAATGACCTTTTCTTTTCAAATTAACGAGCTTGGGGAAGCATGTAAGGGAACTTTCGCAGAGTGAAATTGGAGCTATGACACATCTCAGACTTTTTAGGCGTCAAGGCTTACCGATTGCCAAGTAGCATTTGACACCAATTATGGACAAGGAAATTGTCTTCTTAGTACTATTCCTGAAAAGAAAGATGGGTGGCTACCTTATTCTTTGTAGATGGATAGTCAGTCTCTATTTAATTGATAATGGATTCTTTAGACAAGATTGAGGTAAGTAGCTTAGAAAGAATAGTTAGTTATAACGCGCTTAGTATCTTTGCGCAAGAAAAAGGGCTACTAGTACTCCTTGAATCCCCCTGTTTAAGTGAGGAAGAAGCCTATAAGAAAAGGGATTTCTCCCACTATTCAAACTAAAGCTCACCTTAGTCTTTCCTTCTTAGTCTGGCACGATTCCTCGTGGCCCAATTAGTTCAAATGCTTTCCGTTCCTTGGTCCAAGAGACAAGCTCTTGCCTTGGTATACTATATTCTGCCCGGTATTGGCACTTCGTGGACGTGGTTTCATTATTCTGTTCGTTCTAGTTCGATTCCCGTAAGTAGTTTAGTGCTCCTCTCTGTCAGTTTCCTGTGTTTCGATTGGATTTCATACCTTGATACTTGCAGTCCCCTGCTCTTCCCTCTTTACTCTAGCCAAGGTCTATCAATCTAGTGGTCTTTGGTTCCTTTCACTTAGCAACTAACAGCGAGGCAGAAACCGTTTTATCTAGCGCTTTTGGTTCCGTTTGTTCTATCTTTGTTAGGATTTCTTACTAATTTGTACTCATTTGTTTAGGAGCTCCTCGTAACCCTGATCAATGAGTTGTTTCCCGAGACATCCCCCAACTTGCGTTGCCTTAGAAAAGACAGTCTGACTCAAAGGCATTTTGGTACAAGCAAGCTAAAGATAAACTTGCCTTGTTGAGTGAAGCACCGGATTGTAAGGAGCGCAGCTAGGTTTAGCAAATCAAGTCTAGTGAAAAGTGGTTGCTGTTCTTGTTTGTTCTTAATGATTCTAGTTTTCAAATGAGGAATTCATAATCATCTTGATAATATTTCCTTATTTTTCTTCCTTATTCGCTTATATATTCGGTTATGTTCCTTTTTTCTATTCTACACAAACCCATTTTAAAGATACAACCCGTGGGTTTGAGTGGTATTGCCCGGGTCATTGAGTACAAATCAGAGTACATAGCCCTAAACGAGATGAATGAATGTCCCTTGAGTTTAATCACAACTTGGAGAAAGGATGTAAGGTAGCTGTGTTGTAATTTCGCAGAGTAGAATCGGAAAAGAGAGGACACCAGTCTGACTTTAAACCGAGGTGCGGTAGCCCAAGTAGCTTTTGACACCCAAATAATTATTGAATGGACAAGGAAATTTCATAACCAAAGAGCAATTGATCCAGTAAGAAATTTGACACCAATTATAGAATTATTGACAAGCCCACTCTTTGTCTGGTCATACACACTTCTTGACAAATTGGTTCGAAAACTAGCACAAGATAAACTTCCCTTTCAATTTGATATCTGAAACGCTACGCATGTTGGACTTGAGTGACACACCTAATGACGTGGTAGGTGACCCAAGCTCAGATTAACTACTTGGGAAAAGAGGCCCAAATCTCACATCCTCAAAAGAGAGCAGCGACCTAGCAGGGCATCTGAGATATGGTGCGCGTAAAGCAGGAATTGAGCAAAGTAAGCAATGTCTGGGAAAGAGGGAGATGGATGTCAGCCATGAAATTCTCGTGACTTCTGTTTCTTCCGTATGTAACCTAGAGCCAGTAACTACCAAACGAGGTAGAATCAGTATTATCTAGTGGTCTTTCTTAGCTTGGTACTCAAATCAAGCAAGCTTGCCTTAGGGTTCCCTCTTTCTTTACTCTAGCCAAGATCTCATCTAGTGTTTATTGGTTCTTTTCTTCACTTTGTTCAGAGCTATGACTCTTTTCCTTTTCTTTCTTGTTATTGTTCTTTTTTAGTCATTATGAGGATAATGGATATGGCACCACGACCTAGTTTGACAAGGCACAAAGCAAAAACCGTTTTATCTAGCGCTTTTGAGTTGAAGTAAGAGTTGCTAAAGAATTAGGATTAGTTAGTAATTGACATTACCTTAATTCCTTAAATCTTATCTTTCTTGTTTTTGTTCTTGTTATTCTTAGAGATTGCATTCCCAAAACACTTCGTTTATTGCCTATACTTATTTTATGAATTGAGCAAGAAATAACTGGTTTATGCTTTACTTAAGGGATTGTTCTTCTTACTCTCATACTAGCTAGGAAAAGGCAAGTAATGTCAATGACTTGTGCTGCTACTCTGTGTTCTTGTTCTTGCAGGAGGGGGAATCGGTCAAGGGCAAGGGGAAAGATGAGTAGGGATGGCTTGGTTAAGGGAAGAGCTTATCTGTTTATCTATCTAGTAGCCACACTGCTTTGGGTATGAGAATGAAGGGACTGATTTTCTTACTTTGATAGGATGGGTTTCTATTCAGAAATTTCCTATCATCTTCTTGGTCTTATAGTGAGAAGCTGCTCTTCTTACTCAGGCTCTCTCTTCCT
Organism: Pelargonium citronellum; assembly: GCA_036897665.1. NCBI lineage: Eukaryota > Viridiplantae > Streptophyta > Magnoliopsida > Geraniales > Geraniaceae > Pelargonium > Pelargonium citronellum. The sequence continues at coordinate 56,409 of JAYMSZ010000003.1, forward strand.
TAAGGGTCCCTGAAGGAGATAGGGGACGCTTATCAAGATCAACGAAAATCTTCTTTGAGTACTTTGGTTGTTTTCATTTCTCTTGTTGTCTGAGTGCTCTTCTGTCTTATATGCCATAGGGATAAAAACCTTTTGTTTCATCTGACTCAAGTACTTGTAACATATCCCTAATGTGTTTTCGTCAGGTACCTCTTTCTCAGGCTATAGGAGTTCCTTTCTTTCTCTGACTTCTTCTCCCCTGAGATTTGAGAGATTCTGGGACTACGCTTTTCTCAATTCCTTAGATTGCTTAGTTAGATCTAGATCTGCAGCTGAAGAAAGAGGAATTCCCCTGGCTTTTCTATTTCATTGCACCTGACCTAGAATCTTGGTGAATACGAAGCTCTTTACGCCTATTCCATCACAAGCCCTTCTTAAGAATCTGGTAATGAAACCAAGCATCAACCTTTCTTAATTACTCGACCAAAATCCCGAGAAAGTAAGGGTGAGCTTTAGCTTTCTTTTAAGGAAAACTGCTCAAACGAGATCTATTCCTTTTGAATACCTTTCACCTCTCAACCTAAAAGTAATGTGTGTAAAATCCTGCCTTTCTAGTTTCTTAGATAACCCTATTCCAGAAACCCGGGTCATTAGCTTTCTCGTTAAAAGCAAGTAACTGTGCAGCACTTATTAAGGAAAAAAACTGCTTAAGCCCTTACTTCTTCCTAAACTTACTTGTTTAACAGAAACTCGAAAGTAGAGTCTACTGGGTTAGGTCCCTTCAAAGCAAGTCAAAGCAAGAGATGGCAAAGGTTTCTGATCCGATAAGAAACTCAAGTCATTTGTTTGGTTCTAGTAAAGGGGTAGAGTGAAAGTCAAGCAAGTTGATTCATTTTCAAGAGACAAGATAAACCTTGCCTACTTCTTCTTGTTTTCTTAGTTCTGAATTCCTTACTTGTTCTTGCCTTATAGTTTCAATTCAAGTTGGTAATTCCAGAGTAAGGCATTTCTAAAATGAGTCATTATTCCCGGAAATGTGAATATCTGGTAATTCTTGCCTTATCTTTCCTTAGAGTTTGTAATTGTAGTTTGGATTTCAAGGCATTGATAAAAAGAGTAAACTAAAGCATACCTATAATTCGGGACTTAGTCAAAGTGTTTCATTCTTTGGGAATTCAAGATTGATAATCTGGGGATGTTAAATAAGACTCGTTTTCTTAAGGGAATGTAAGGCAAGAGCTTGTCTCTTGTAAGTCAAGAGAAAAGTCTAGAATCTTTCAAGAGTCAGGCATTTCAGTTTGTAAGTTTATAAATAAAGTCTAGGAATTCTCTTACCAAATTAAGGACAGGGGAATAAGAAAGGCAAGAGCTTGTCTCTTGTTCATTTTCTCAATGAGTTCTGGAAGGGAAAATGGTTTTTCTTCATTTTCCAGCAAGCATACTTGCCTTCCTTTTTTGAGAATTGGAATGCCCTTCCATAAACAAAGACGGTCTTATTACTTTTACCGTAGTGGAAATTTGAACAAAGATTTTAGGACATTTCCCTTGGAGAGGAGTCAAAATCTAACCTCTTTTATGAGAAAAATTCTATTTCATATACAAGATAAATCTTGCCTCAACACGTTTTTAGGAAGGGAAGCTCGATCCCATTTAGAAAAAAGTAGTCTGACATATATGTGAAAGTCTTACTTTTTATGCCTTTTTGAGTTGGTCTCTCCCAGGCAAACTTGATTGAGGACGAAAAACACGGTAAAGACGAAAGTCTGACTTTTAGAAATGAGTTCTGTATGGTAAATGTATCCAATGAGCTTTTCCAATTATATAAAGCATTCAAAGTTTCAAAACCAGGAATGAAACAGAAAGATAGAGGAACCTAAGAAGCCTCAAAGGTATCTAATAAGTGGCCTACAGCAACCAACACCAATAACACAAATGGAAAGGGTTCTGATCTTCCTTAAAGACTAAGTAACAAATTAAGAGTAAGAAGCAAGTTATCGTTGGTAATAGGAACTAAGAAACAAGAACTCAATTGTCAAGAAAAATTATCTTGCCTGAGAAAGTTCTAGTTATAAGTAAGAAGAGTATGAAAGTAAGTAGTTGGTGGGTATTATAGCTCTGAGAAAAGGTATACAGAGTGACATTAAAGTTTAAGGTAGAAGAAGTCCCAAGGAAATCGTCAGTTCTAGAATAGCAAGGAATTTCAGTAATGAAGTCAAGTGAAAGCTAAAGCTCACCTTATTTTAGTAAAGGAATTTCTTAACTAAAAGAGTACATAAGGAAGGTTAAGCATCTAATAAAAGGAGTTCAATCTAAAGCTTGCTGAGAGGCTTGTCTTTAGTAACTTATAGTAGATTAGAGTCCCTTGCTGACTTTACTTCTCAGGCAAGTTTGATCTTGGTATAGGATGATAGTTACTTCTCTTTAGTTGTTAGTACTTTCCTGTCTGAGCTTCTGAGTAAGTAAAAGAATGATAAAAGGAAAGGGAAGTTTATCTTGTGCTAGTTTAATAAGCATTCTAAGGTAATTTACTAGGGGAGTCCCTTGTTCCAGATTCCATGCCACTAAAGTCTTAAATTGGTAAGAGGGAGAGTTCCTACACTGGATTAGTTACAGAGACAACAAGATAAATCTTGCCTTTTCTATTTTAGTTAGACTCTACCCTTTCGAGTTAAGCTGTATTCGTTATCCTTAGCATTTCGAAGTGCCATGTCCTTTCCTTTTCGCAAGTTAGAGTTGAACTTCAAAGTCTAAATGAAAGTCTAGGGCAAGGCAAATGCTTGCGTTTGTTTCTAAGTAAGGTCAATTTACAAATAAGCTATCTTTCTTCTGGTTAGACTACAGAATAGAAAGGTAAAGTCTATACAACGAGCAAGCTCGCCTTATTAGAAAAGCCAGGTATACTTCTGGTTTAGGGTAACTCAGGTTAGGATATTAGGACAGTCAGTGTAAGAAGTCCCAGGAAATAGAAAAAAGGGGTAGGTTCGAAGAGACTATTTCGAGGTTTGTCTTTAGTAAGTTATAGAAAGGATCTCTTGAAGTTTCTAATCTTTTTTATTGCAAAGGTTTTCAAGTCTTCTATAAATAATAAAGTAAATAAAAGGAGTTCAGTAGCTAGTGTCTTTCCTGCCATATATATAGTGTTATGGGACTTGGGAAAGAAGTAATTGAGGGAATATAATAACAGATAAGATAAATAGTACAGACAGGAACAAGAAGCCCTATAAGAGTCAGGCCCATAAGACAGGAAATGCTAATACCCAAGACAAGCTTGCCTAATAAAGATAATGAAAGTGCTTAGGAATAACTACTAAACAGTTAAAAGGAGTACAAAGACGGAAGAAAGCCTAAGGAAAGATGAACTGACAACTAAGAATCCTATACTACTCAGACTAATAGGTCAAATACAACTAATACAGATAAGACAACTAAGACTAACTCCAATATACCTTTACTAATTAGTAAAGCCTATAAAGTAGTACAGGTAATACAATCGATACAATTCTAGCTACAGGTATTCCTGGTATCAAGAGTAAGATACAGACTGAGTAAGAAAGTCTATTATATAAGTGATTTCCAAGATAAACCTTGCCTCCTCCTCCTCAGTTCCTTCGTATCCAAGCTTACTGCCTTATCTTCCTTAGAGCTATTCTTTCTGTAGCTTACTCTACTGCTTATTGACTTCTTTATTACTCTCCTAAGGAGCTGCTAAAGACAGAACTCAAGTAAGAGCTCTAGTTACACTTATTAAGTAAGGAACTTAGAACTAATAAAACATAGATGCTCACTTTACTACTACTCTACATTTCTGACTGTTCAGGAACCCAGAACTAAGAAACAATACAAACAAATAAGCACTTAATCTATCTTACACAGAAAGACACTGAAAATAGACTCGTACAAAAAGGGAACAAGCCAAGGTAAGTCGTACTCTTCAGAGCACCCTGAAAAAGGAGCAACGTGTACATGGTTCAAGACCGATTGATAGAAGGGTAATAAGACTCCTAACCTTATTATTCCCTGAATGCCTTTAAACCGGAATCAGAAAGATAGAAACAAGCCTTACTCCGACTTTGTCGACTCTTAATACTTATTACTTGACCTCTCTTACTCATACCGGTACTCTGTATCCTTACAGCTTTCTGAGTCTTCATACCTATACCTGTAATCTTTGTAGCCCAACTCTTATCGAGTTACTTCTTTGCTTTCTGAGTCTTCTGCAGCAATCCCCTCTTAAGAATTCCCCAACCTCTATCTAGAACCGGAAGCCTAAAAACAGAGGTCGCTACTTATGCAACAAGCTTTTGCCTTAATTTCTCGAATGGAATTGCCGTTTTATGACTTTTCTTGTAAAACTGAAGAAAGCAGAGTTACTACCAACCAACTAGACAAGATAAACCTTGCCTTGTGACTGACTACTTAAACGGGCTATACCTTTCTTAGTTTTATTCATAGCTGCTTGTTTCTTAAAACCCAACATCTAAAAGCTGGATGTTGAAGCAGACTTAACAATTAGGCGACAAGGTCGGAGTTTCATACACTTTTTATTGTTTTTGCTATATAGTGGATTAAACTTTTGTAAAAAGGATACTGTCTTCCCTTAAGAAAAAGCGTTTTATTCATTTCACATATATGTGTCTCCTACTTTTTATGGAATTGGGAAGCTTTTCTTAGCTAAAAAGGTGTTATGAACTTTTCTCGTAGGTGAAAATGGAACACACATTTTAGGGCATTTCCCTACGTAAGGGGTAGAAAATAGATCCATTTTGACAAGAAATTCACGTTTCATATAACTGCAAAACTTCACTACCTGTTTTTAGGAAGGGAAGGCATTTCAAAACAAGAAAATTTGAGTCTGACATAGATGGAAAATGAATAAACCCGGTTTTTCCTAGGAGAGAGACTTCAACAAAAGAAAAAAGCAGTCCACCCTATATGCAAAATCAAGACTTTTTGTACATTTTCAAAGCAAGCTCAACTCTTCACTTTGTTCAGAGCTATAACTAACCCTACTTTCTTAAGTCAAGCTGTCGATTTCATTACAAGGAATTAGTTAACAAGAAATTGCAATCCCTACTATACCTTAAAAGCATTAAAAATCAAATAGAATGAGGGGCTAGTTTGACTTAGAATTCTTTGTGATCCTGAGGCAAGATTTATCTTGTACGGGTTACCCTTTACTAACTCAATCGAAATTAAGTACACAAAGAACAAAGATGCAGCTAGAAAACCGAGTTAAGGAACAAGACAGAGCATTCCATCTATAAAGGACTTTGTACCTCTTTAGTCTATTAGAAAGTTTAAGCTTCAACAGTACTAAGTAAGCTAAACTATTAATATTAAAAGAATAGCAACACAGTGAAGGCAATAGTTACACATATTAAAGGGAATGGGTTACACTTAACTTCTTAACAATTAAAGAAAGAAGCTACAGAACTTGCCTAATTCCTAATAAGTAAGCTACAGAAGAAGTAAGAAATGTTGGAGCAAGTAAGGAAGAACAGTAAAACACAAACAAGAAAGGAAAACAAGAAAAGGATTAACACAAAAACAAAGAGAAGATGAGTAAGGAGTGAAACCCTTCTTAATTCCTTGGTTTAACGGACAACGGATAGGTAAGGCAACAAAGAGATAGGCATTGACTGGATAAATCCAGCCTTGTTGAGACATCCCCCAATTAAGACTTTGGGGAATGAGGGATCCCTGAGTCTGAGTACAGTAGTTTTGTTATAACAATCCTCTTCAGTTCCTTCAAACAAGGTAATGCGTTAGTCTTTACACTTCGTTCAGACAAGATAAACCTTGCCTAGCTGTTCTTGTTTTAATTAGAGCTTGGAATAGATAAATAATGGATAAAGAATTGAAAAGAGAATCTCATTTCATTCAAGCCATACTTTTTTTTCTTGTTCCTCTTAGAAAAGGAAGAAAACCAAGACTGTTTTTGTACTACCTTTTTCTGTATCCCTGAATTCTGTATCTTATTCACAGCTATATTCTTATTCTGGAGCTTACTCTGTATTATCTTCACAGCTTTCTTAGCAGCCTAACTCTTAATACCGGTAAACTATCTCCTAGGAATTCCTTTGATGTTAACTTGTAAAACCTAAACCTTTAGTTGAAACTTGAATTCTTACAACTTCTCAAGCGGCTAGACTTTCTTTCCTTTTAGTGTATTTCCTTACTTACCTTGTTTTATAAACAGAAACTTTCAATCCTACCTTTGTTTAACTAGGCTCTCCCAGTCTTTCTAGCTAGACTCTTGAGACCCTTACTCCAAGCAAGCTCGCCTAAAAGTCTGCCTCTTCTGCATTCGATTTACTATATGTAATTCTTTACCTTCTTCTGAAAATGCCCTAATTGACATTACCTAGACTCAGTTCTCTTTTGGAAACTGTTCTTACTATAAAGCCCCTTTTTTCGGAAACAAAGGGACAAGAAAGCAAGTCCACAAGCATACTTGCCTTAAAACCTTTCACCAGAATACAGGGAAAGACAGGAACGAACACAAAAGACAAGCTTTTGCCTGTTATACCTTGTAGAGCTCACACCCTTCCTTTACTTTAAAACCCTTACCCTATATAATGAATTTCAATAAGCAAATACTTTCCAATAAAGACTCACGAAAAGGATCGACCAAAACAACACAAGAGACAAGCTCTTGCCTTTCTCGCTAGTTTATATGCCCCGTAAGCTAGACCAAAGACTTTCTGAGTCTATCTATTTACTATGTTTTAGAATCTCCTCTTTAAGCGAGAATAGGATAAGAATGCCTCTGCTCTATACTTCTTTACTGGAAATTCATTACTTTAGCTTCACCCTAAACATCTTTAACCAGAATACAGAAACACAAATATAAGGAATTCCCCGGGCTTTAATCTTCGATATTCTTTAAACCCCAGATACTGGAACAAGCAGAACAAGATAAATCTTGCCTTTGCGTCTTTCTCTGCCTTGACTAATTAGAAGTTCTAGATAGTACAGTCATACGTTATTGCCAACGCCTTACCTGCTTTCTCAATCCCTAATTTGTTACTCCAAACGCAAGCGTTTGCCTTACTCTTGATAGCTTTGTTACTCTTTCTTAAAGCCTAACTCCGTATCAGTACCCTCTTAACAGCTATACTCTTCTTACCCGGTTTCTTACTCTGATTTATAGGGCAATTCCCAGCTATTAATCTTTATCTTGAATATTAGGCAAGCATTTATGCTTGTAGACTGTCAATTCAAGAAAAGAGTTTCTATTTTTCCTCAAACTGAAAGATTAAATTACTAGATTCTAAATTCTTAAAACCTATAATTCTAAACTTTAAGGGTCCATAATTACCAAATTAAGAATGCTCAATACTTGGAATATAAGTTAGGATTTCCTGGATAGAAAGGCTTTCACTCAGTCCTGAATTCCTAGATTCTCTACTCTTTTAGCTCGATTCTATTAGTTAGAAATTCCTAAAACACAAACTACAATAACAAGAAAGAAAAGGAAAATAGTCATAGCTCTGAACAAAGTGAAGAGGTTAGTTATAGCTCCGAATAAAATGAGGAGGGGGGCTTTAGATTGTCCGAATAAAATGAGGAGGATTGTAGGAAGAGCTCTGAACTTAATGACTAGAATTCATAACTTAACTTAAAGGAAAGATTAGAAAACACTAACCTCAATCTTCAATCTTGAATTACCAATGCCAAAAGTAGTAATATATTCTGGTATTCCTGTATTCCTTAAATTAACAATTTAGGAAATTACAAACTACAATTCAAAAGATAGGTCAATAATTGAGAGCCAGTATAGAATTAGCAGGGATATCAGGAATGAAATCCTCATTTTAGAAATGCCTAAGCCCTCAATTCCACCAATTACTAATTAACATTACCTTGAAGTCAAAACTATCAAACTGAAACCTTGAATTAACAATCTAGGAAACAAACGCAAGCATTTTACTTGATCTCCTTGAATTCCTTGTTACTTATTACACTAGATCAGAAAGGAGAAGAAAACACTAAACAAAAACAATAGGTATCCCAAAAAGCGCTACAAAAGACAAGCTTTTCCCTCGCTTGGAAACAGTATCTCAATACAAGAGAAGAACAATAACAAGAAACACCTGGAAAAAGTAGGGATTAGAAGGGAATGAAGATGGAATAAGGATGGATTCTCTGTTATATTCTGTATCTATTCCTAAGAAGTCAATCCCTTAAGAATGAAATCCCTAAGAACACTAACAATAAGAATAAGGGTATAGTGGAAGAAAAAGCGCTAGATAAAACGGTTTCTGCCCTGTCTGTTATTCATAAGGTTTTTTGGTTCTTACCTTAGGAGTCAGCTAAAACCCATTCAGAACTATCTAAACGAAGAAGTAGCGGACTTCTTAGAGCGTAGAACTGTTAGGAAACGTACAAGATAAATCTTGCCTGGAGCTTAGAATGAGAAAATGGCTGGGAGCATAGCTCACTCATTGTGTTGAGTAAAGTAGTCGATTGGCAAGTTCGCTACATGAGAGCTTGGTCTTGTTTACGAGCTGAGATCCTGGTCATCGAGCAGGGAAAGAAGTGAATGAAACCACCAGTTAGAAGAAGTGGCAAGCGGATTGAAGGTTCAAAGATTCTTTTGTTACGAGAGTCTAATTGACATTACCTGAATCTTTGGGAGGGATTTGGCGGGCGAAGAGCTTATAGGCAAATCTTTCTCTTTGTTTGGCTTGCAAGAATAACGAAACTAGGATCACAAAGAGCTAACTTATCTATCAACTTCTCCAAAGACTATATCTTGAGTACCTATTATGGTAACCACATCGGCTAGCATGTGATGCTGAGACATAAAAGATAAACCCTGCAAATGGGCAAATCCGGGAGCTCTTATTTTACAACGGTAAGGGCGATTGCTTCCATTACTGACTAGAAAGACACCAAATTCTCCTTTAGGTGCTTCAACCGCAGTATAAGTTGAAGAGGCTGGTACCGAAAAGCCCTCTGTATAAAGCTCGAAATGATGAATCAAGGATTCCATAGAAAGTTTCATTTGGCCTCTTGATGGGGGACAGAGTTTTCGATCATCAATTTTGATAAGACCCCGGGGCATCTTATTAAGGCATTGGACAATGAGACGAAGGGATTGGCGCATTTCCTCAATACGGATACAGTAACGATCATAACAATCTCCTCTCGTACCAACGGGTATGTCAAAATCTAATTCTTGATAAACATCGTAGGGTGCTGCTCTTCTCAAATCCCAACAAATTCCAGACCCTCTTAACATTACGCCACTGAATCCCCAGTCTTTGGCTTCTTGTCCAGTGACGATTCCAATATCGACTAATCTCTCTTTCCAAATACGGTTGGCTGTTAACATCTCCTCCAACTCGTCAATACGAGAAGCAAATTGTTGTGTGAAAGAGTCAATATCTCCACACAAGCCGGTAGGCAGATCTTGTGCGACTCCACCCGGTCTTATGAAACTAGCATGCATTCTTGCTCCTGAGACTCGCTCATAAAATTCTAACAATTTCTCCCGTTCTTCAAAAGCCCACAAAAAAGGCGTCAATGCTCCCACATCCATAGCATGAGTAGTTAAGGCAAGTAAATGGTTTAAAATGCGAGTTATTTCACAGAACAAAACTCTTATAAATTGAGCCCGCGGAGGTACTTCGCAATTCAAGAGTCTTTCTACAGCTAAGGAATAAGCATGTTCTTGGGCCATCATAGAAACATAAATAGGGTCAAGTATAGTATACGAACCAAGACTTTGACAACTTCAAAGAGTCGTTTTACATGTACAAGTGCTCTCTAAACCGTGCGAGATAATCGCTAATAACACGGCTTTCTTACTCGAGTTGACCCTTCGGGTTATGCTAACTCTGTATGAGCTCCTTCTCTCTGCTGGTCACATGAAGGAGATACTACGAGCTCTCTGTCCCACACTTTTGCGTGTAGTTTTCACCGGTTCCACTGACCTACCTTTCCTTTAGTCAAAAGGGCTAAAGATCTTAGTCTTTTTGATCTATTAGCATGAGTGGAGTTCTGCTTTTGATGCTTCTTTTAACTGGCCTCACAGCTACTCTAAGCCTCTTTCGGTGAACTCGCTTTAGATCTGCAACACATGGTCAGTCACTGTCAGCACTTCATCGCATCTTTTTGCATTCACGCTTCCCTTGGACTACCACTCTTATCATCCTCTCAGGTCTTAGAATCTAGCAAGAAAAGTGAGCTCAACGGATAAACCATTGCCAACATTCTAAGCCTTCCCTTTTCTATGACATGCTCTTGTCAGCAACGGAATACGTCGCTTAGTCATGGGAGGAAACAAAGGGGATCAGTCAGTCACTTACCGGTCGCCCTCTAAACGATCAAAATAGGGTAAGGCTTGAAGATAGGTTTTGTACTCTATTAATTTCTCAGTTCCTCGATGAAGTAATCCAATATGCGGTTCTGCTCGTTCGACTACTTCTCCGTTCATTTCTAGTACTAATCGCAAGACACCATGAGCAGCTGGATGTTGAGGTCCGAAATTCGATGTCAAATTTTTGATTTGACTAGTAGTCATGATGATCTTAAGAAAACTAGAGTTAGATAATTCCTTGGAAAACTTGCATCAGCTAAGAAAAAGAAAGAGCATGGTTTAACACGACTAAACAAAGAGTGGCGAATTCTTTGAGAAGACTCTTTAGATAAGGTAGAAGAAATTCCGTATAGTGTCCGGTGGAACAAGCTCAAGCTTGCCAGGGTCTCTTATCAAGGTTGGCGAGGCGACAAAGTCGGAGTTCTATAGTAACCCTTGTGGTTAGTATAATCATAGATAACCTCTCATTTCTACAAAGCTTTTCGGAGTTCCCGGATTCAGAAAGGAACTGACAAAAGGAAAGACCCAACATGAGTCAGAGCCCAGAGGCCGAGAAGAGGCATGTATATAGGATAAAAAGTCAAGAAAAAAACAATGACAAAGCAAATAAGAAAATGAGTGAATCTATCTAGAACTCAATCACATTCTTAAGTCAAATAAGGCCTCATTTCCCAGGCAAAAAGGACTCTGACTGTATATAGGATAAAAGGTGAACAAATAATGAAAGAAGATCAGTCAATAAAGGAAGTACTAATTAAACACTCAAACCCAAAGATTTAGGAAAGAATCTCATTTTAGTGTCGATAAAAATCTTCTCTTTTCGTCATTCTTTGTACTAGAACCCCACTCTGAATTCGCTTTGAACCTACGGCCATCGGGTGAAGATAAACAATGCTCTAGCTATACTAAGTTGGGTTAATCTGAGCTCTACCAACCAATTAGGAATCAGGTCATTTTCTATTTAAACCTTTACTAACAACTGAATAGAAAACTGAGATATACTTACAAACTACTTACTACTGAACTACATTAAGAAGTATACAGGATGAGAAATGAATCAGAGGAAACTAAGAATAGCTCTGAACAATAGTCAAGTACGGAGGAAATGGGATTTGAACCCATGATACAAGGTTGCCCCCGTATGTTGATTTAGCAAACCAATGCCTTAAAACCGCTCGGCCATTCCTCCAGAAATATGTATTTATTCCCATAAATTCTTCTTATTCTTTAACATTACTATTTAAGTGATTTTCTAAAAGAGTGAATCCGACCTCTTATGCTATTTTCACTCAGAAGAAAGGGAAAGACTTTAGCAGCTCTCTTTTTTAGAGGGCCTTAGCTAGCGGTCAAGTTATTTACAGAACTAGCCTCAAACTCTTTCTCAACGGAAATGAACTGCCCCAATTGGCTGCTCCTGAGTGTCCTAAGCGTAATTCCCGGGAAGTGTACTGGCTACTCCCAAGTGTGCTGGTGTTTTTCAGAGCCTTAGCTGCTGAGGGAATAAGTAAGCAATACAACAGACTCCAACTATTTGCCTTTGTCCTTCTTAGTCTTTCCTAGAGACTCTTCTTGACTTTATTACCTGGGCTTAGACTTGTGCCTTGAGAACTCAACTAAAAGGTAAATCTTATTTACAGTAGTGTTCTTTAGAATATCTCTACACTTCAAAGTGTAAATAGAAAACCTAAGAAACTCCTTCTCTTATACTACTTATAATTTCCTTATTCATTAACAAATTCAATATTATTTCGCTCATTTATTCCCAGGTCTTGTAACATATTAAGAAAGTGAGGCAAGCAATTCCATTGAATTGCCCTTCTTTATTTACTTATTTACTTTTGTTCTACAGGACAGGCAAGCTTGTGAAGACTTCTGCGTTTCCCTCCTTACTATATACTCTAAACGGCTATTACTAGTTTACCGGCAAGAGTCTTTTACTTTTTTAGGCTTTATGTTATCTATCTTTAGTAATAAGCCCTCCATTTATACAACTAATAAAATAGTTTTTCTCTAGCACCTGTATATCCAACTAGAGTAATGTAAAAGAAACCCGCTTCTATTCCTAGATTTTCTATTGCCAGAATTGCCTTTAAAGTCTCTCTTGTAAAATGGCTTACTTTACTAATCAACTACGCTACACTTTTCCTGTTATAATACCCTGGTTTACCCTACACTTTAAATGTCTAACAATGGAAACTTCTTACTTTCCTTAGACCTATACCTATACTTTTATTCTGTACCCCTACTTTGTTATTCCTCGTAGCTGTCTTAGTCTTAGCAGCTGCCTTACTCTTTATCTTAGTAGCTAGTCTTATTCTTACCTGTCCTATGGGTCCTAGCTGTATCCCCTATTAACTAACCTGTACTTATTATTGTATTCCCTAACTCGAGATCCAGAGCTGCAGAAACAGAAAGAAGAATCGGATATTAAAACCGCGCAAATATCTATAAAATGGAGTACCTACTCTTGACCGAGAACTGGGACCTTTTTGACCTTTCATAAGAAGTACCAATTTTCTTATAAGAAACTGACTCCTGGATCTGTTTAAGGGGTACTACTTAAAGAATGATTTTAAATTATGTATTCTGCAACCAACGACGGACTTCTAAGAACGATACGATTAAAACCCTTGGTATCCCTTGCAATTCTACTATGTTTGAATTTTCTGAAAATCCCAACCGACTGTGACTGACTTCCTCGCTAGATATTTGTATAAAACTGAAATTATTCCATCTAAGTGATTCTTTTAGGACTCTTGCTAAAGGTCTTCATTTTTGTATGAGAATTCATAGGATTCTATTTCTTATTCTTACTTTTGATTCTAAAAGGAGGTCCCATTGGGACTGTAAACTCGTAAAAGGGGTTCTTAAGAGTAGTACCTTGCCCTTGGAAATTATAGGAACACTTGTCCTAACCCTTTTTAATAAGGACTGTAAAATAGCATTTTCTTAGTTAAAATTTTTTTTAAGTTATCTGATTCGAACCTTTGTAAGCTTATTAGTTTAAAAACTAGAAAGCTATAAACCAAAAGGGTCTTACCTTTTTTAGAAAACACCACTCTACTCAAGATCTAAAATAAAAATACCATAGGTTAAAGGTGAATTAACCCCGCATTGTGCTACAATCCTTTCCTAATAAGTGTTTTTAAGACTAGATTTGAGATAAGTTTAATCATATAATTTTTCATCGACTCAGGTTTTATTTCTTACTGAAAAAGTACAATAGGGCTTGGGGCAGCACGAACGCTTAAAAAGGGTCTTTTAAAATAGAAAAAGTGCTCAAACCCCCTGTCTGTTAATCATAGGGAGTAGCCCCCATCTCACCTATGTGCTCAGTCTACCAATTCCTGCCTATTTCTCTCTAAAGCGAGCAAGAGTGGGTTCTTAGAGCATAGAACTACTCTTTCATGTTGCATAAGTAATTACATACGAGGAACTAAAGACCACTAGATTTTAGTACTTAAAAAGGATAAATGACTGGGACCCCGCTGTTAAAACTAGGATTAGGATCAGAATTTTGTCAGTGAAAAACCCAGTAGGTGTACTTTTTTATGTATATAAAGTCAAACATAAAACTAGAATTCCGCATTATTATGAATCCGCGGACTTGCTACTAGGAGCTTCTCTAGCCTTAGGGAAAAACCACCTAATATTGGCAGATATCAGACTCTTTGGCATGCAAGGGTTCAAAACGTATAAATAAATCTATATTGATTGAAGTTCTAGCTCTAATTTAGTCGTGAAGTTCGAGTATGAGATATAGAATTCATGAGAGTATACTATAAATTTGATAATAATGTGAGTAACTGGGACTGAGGGGCCTCTTTATATATGTTTTAAGGCCTGTTGCTATAGAGAAATCCGGTACTTCCCTCGGTAGGAGAAACTTTTATTCCAATCCTTTTCCAGTTCGATTTATTAACTCTATTCTATCCTGTTATTGTAATACTATATTCTCTCATTTGAGAGCGAAGGGAGGGAAGGTCTCATACTATTATAACTAAAAGAGAGACTCCCTATACTAGCTCTTAGTAATTCCTAGGGTTTATACTCTTAAAGCTACACTAAGGCATAGGTAGAATCCCATAACACTATTAACTATTAAGTAAGTAAGACTAAGAAATACAACTAAGAAATCTCTTAAGAAGTCTTCTTTGTTTTAGAATTCCTGCAATTAAGGCATTTTTAATTGAAACCTAAAAAGAAAAAATCAGGCTTACATAGCTTTAAAGATTAGCTTCTATTTTTAAGAAGAAAACCCCTCCCGCTTAATGGGCGGCCAAACAAGGTAACTTTCCTATGGATTTTAAAGTTGCCCCTCTTTTTATTTAAGTGTCGTACTTAATCCTCTCAAGTCCCATATAACGAACTCCATAATTATAATGGTCCTTACCCAAAACAAAATGGCTTTAGCTTCTCCTCGATTAAAAGGAACTCTTCTTTTTATTATTCTGTGTGCTCGGACTGGGGCTATTAACAAGAAGAATTAGAACATGAAGAAAGCCTTTTACCTTTTTGTGAATTTCTTTGCCTTGACTTCTTAAGATATTCTTACGTACTTGTTAAGCAAATATTACTAATTTGTACTGGATTTGCTAAGGAGCTCTAGGACTCCTTAATACTTTTTACGAGATTCCTTTAATCGCTAATTGTTAGGTTCCCTTGGCTTTACTTCATTAGTATTGTAGAAGGTTTCAATTCCTTAAGGTAAAGACTGTAATAAAAAGTAAATCCTTACTTAATTAAGGGGAATAACAAGACTCGAAAGAAAACTAAAATAATTAATCCACCAATAGGTTCTTTTACCAGCTTACGTAGAGGAAGGGTTCCTTTTTTAAGTATATTAAATGCGACGCAAAGCTTCCCTTAATTCAATCTATTTTGCTTTTCAATTTCCGGTAATTGGACCCTAATTTTATAGGACTGGGTATAAAATCTGATGGAATCACTAGAATATAGAGACCTGCCTAAGAAAGTCAATGTAGTTAGCATATTAGGTATCCCACTGTTTTTAATAAAAGTTTATATTAAGATCAGTGGGATACGCTACCTTAAAAAGGGAGTTTTATTTTATTGAGATAAGATCTAGTAAGTACACGATTCTCATTTAATATGCGATTTTGCTGGAGTTTTTATCGTTTGAGGTAGAATAAAGTTTGAGAATTAGTAAAAAATTGTGTGTGTATCTATTTGCTTAGAGTGCCCTTATTTACTCACTTTGATGAGATAACAAGGGTATTAAAGGGGTCCCAGGTATTAAGAAGGGTTCTTGCTGCGTAGTTTAATATGTTTAATAAAAAGTTTAGGAATAGGAAAATGTATAGCAAATTGGGGTTACTAAAGGCAATGCCAAACCTCTAAGTCTTAGGTCAGCTTAGCTAAGAATCCTTTTTCATACTATAATATTTTATTCTATTCTGTATCTCTCCCTGCTTTTTTATACAAAGCTTACGAGATACCAATCCTTTAGAAGTCCTAGTAGGGATTTCCTATTTGTACAATATAAATTACCAACGCTATCGAAATAGATAGAGTATATTAAGTAGCCCCTAAAATAAAAGAAACTGGCTCTCTATCATGCTTCGTTATACTGTGAGGATTCTTCATTTTTAGAATTTGCGGAGTTTTTCATAAAATAATAGAGGTCAAATGATTATGCTTTATTTGAATCACTGCTCTGAAAAGTCACACAAAAAGAACTTTGTAGGTTAACCATAAAGCAAAATCATAGGGTACAGGTAGTTAGCTATATTAGTTACCAACTGCATTACCTCGAAATCTAATTTAGAACCATACCTTATTGATAAAAAAGAAATTCCCAAAAGAATTACATATTTAGCAATTATATATAACTACGAGCGTATACGAGGGATTCTAGACCTTATCCAAAGTACTTGCCTTTTTTCAAATTGGAACGCCTTTAGGATATCCTATTAATATTTTATAAAAGGGTATAAGAGTCTAATTCCTGAATTACAAATTTTCAATCTTTTTCCAACCTTAAACTTTAAGCGGTAGGCTTAAGTGGATAGGGTTTTCCGGGCTACAGTAGGTCACGAAGAAGTTTTATGGGATTAGACTCTTAAGACTATCTATTACTTATCTATTTCTAAGTAGGGAAATCCTTAAATTAGAGCTCTTTTTAGGCATAGACTTTTTTTGTCCCTTAATCTTAATACAGAGAATCCCTAGATTTAGCATTCGTTGTTCAAAGCAAGTCTTTTTCTCTCAATCGTATTTAGTAAGTAGTAGCACTTTTAGGTTTACTTTATCCGAGGATTCCTTATCTTTTTGTCAAATGAAAATTGACTTTTAGTAAAGAGTAATACAAGCCTTATAATATGGGTAGCTCCGGATTTTAGAAGTTTATTTATGTTGCTTTCGTTTAGTAGAAGTTTCTGGGGAATACGTAATGCGCAAGTGTAGTACCACTTCCCAAGTCTCCCCTTTTTGTATAAAGAATAGATTTCGAAAAACTTTATGGTATTGGGTGCTTTTGTAGTATGTAGGAAAGCAAAAGATAGCTATATTTAGTAATTCTAGATCTTCTAGGTAGTAAAAAAGAGACCGTATTTTGTTATGCAACTTAGGGGTATACTTAAGAGTTCTAATTATAGGATTTCCTTTAAGAGGTTTTTATTTATACCCAAGTTAAAATTAGATTATACCTTTCTCATTAACTTATGAATACTTTATTCTTGTAAACTATTATTGTCAAAGTTTTTTGTCTTAATCTTATGTCAAAGTATTAATGGACGCAATGGAAGTAGTAAATTTTGATATCGTGCTGATTGATATAGGAATTCTAAAGAAAGGGTGTACCCTTGATATAGATATAGTATAGAACAGCCTCCCATACTCAGTTAAGTTTCTTGACTTCTAATTTTAGACGAGGATTTGAGCAAGACCTGAACTTTAAAGCTAGTATAGTATAATATAATACTAACATTCTTGAACTTACTAGGGGTTTCAAGCATTACACATGGGTCAAACCTACAAGAGAATCCTTTAAAACTATGTAGGAAGCTAAAGCATTAAACCTTAATCGTTTATATTTAAACTCTAGTTTAAAGAATTTCATAATTCCTTTTTTGCGGGTTTATAGAGCAGCTTATTTACCATTCGGGGTAAGAGGTTGCTCGAAGTATGCAACAAAAGTTGTTAAATTAACAGGGGTTCGGTCCATTATTAAATTCATACAGTCATTCCAGGTGTTTAGAGAAGTATGATTAAAAAAGTATTAGATTGATTATCAAAGAGCACTATAAATATTCATTATTCTCAAATTTAGCAGCAAAAATTCTCAGTTTATGAAACACTGAAAAGAGGCCCACATATAAGAAAAAAGGAAAAGTTTATATAAAAAAGCAATATTAAGGTATTAGGGTCCAAGTAATACAAACTATAAAAGATTCCATAATTATACGTAGCTGTAGCTTTTAATTCAAATTAGGTAATACTCGTTTTTGTTACTTTTTAGTAGTGTACAACTTACTTAAGTTTTCGGACTTGTACTTTATTATTTTCTTACTTAATAGAGTAATTCTTAGATCATAAATATGCTACAATAAAGACTTTTAAAAATTCCTATTTTGTGTAAGGTAAACTAAAGTATATAAAATTTAAGATATAGGACTTCTTTTGAAAAACAAAGCGTACTTGTACCCGATTCATATATAAAATGCTTCCAACGAAATACTTATCTCAAAACTACTACTTTTTTTCTTTTATAAAAAATAAAGTAGTAAGAAAGATTTTTGAAGGGGTTTTTTCCCTGTATTCTGTAGTTAACAAGAGCTGAGATTTCAAGCTAACTTTATTTTGTTACATTTCCGAAGCGAAGCTTTTAGTTATTAGTTAAACTAAAAACCCTTTAACATTTACAAGAAATATGAGAAGAAAACAAACTTTATGTCTAGATTTATAAGGAGTGCCTCTTAATATTATATTAAGTATATCGCAATTTGAGGATAGGTAAGTAGTGACAAAAAACTAAAGGGGCAAGAATTCAGATTGAAATAACAAGGCAAAACTTCAACTATCTTTGAGGGATCTCTTACGTGTTTAGGATCAAATTTATAAGCTCTTCTTATTCTTTGTCAGTAGAATCTCCTTTATGTTTCATTAAGGGGTTGTACGCCCTACCTCTATACACTCGCGGTATACTGTTTCTTCTACAACTCTTTTTATCTAGAAAGTCTAAAGTCAAGTGGAATTTATAATTCATGAAGGGTTTCCCTTTTTAGTACTAGCGTAAGTAATTGCCGAGTAAAGATTACCCAAAGCCTGGAGTTTATTAAATCACTAGGTCTAAAAAAGGATTTTATACTAAACTTAGCTTTTACTAGATGACGTTAAGCCTCTAATTTGAGTCAATTTCTAGGGATACCTTACCGCGGAAAACTTAGTTTAGTTGTACACTTCATTTTCCTTTATGATATGAAAAACCCTTTCCTAGCAGAGGATCTCCATTATTTCGGAGTTGTATAAATTTTATTTTATGGGAAGACTTGAAGGCATATTCTTGATTAATAACTAAAAAAACCCGCTCCTCTAGCTATGGGTTTGCGATATTAGTATTCCGCCAGTATAGGCAAAAAGAACTTTAGTAGAGAAGTACTGCTGCATTAAATTTCCGAGACACCTCTTGGCTAAAGAAAGAGTATCCCCGAGACCTATATACAACCTTGGAACTGCTAAACTCTACAATATCGAAGGAAACAGGTCTAGTAGAAACTGCTCAAAAGATCCTAAAATAGACTTCCTTTTCATAATTATTCTTAACTTTAGTTATTATTGTTGCTGTTCATAATAGTAAACATAATTGAAATCGGGTATTCAAAAGAGTTACCTTATTGCTGGAGCTTGTTCCTTAACCCGGGATATGTTCAATAAAATAGAATTAATTATATGACTTTCTTTGTTCGTAGAATTATGTAACAAAGAAGAGACTTCTAGGACTAAATAAAGAGACGGCGTATATAAGCACAAGTTATAGCCGATCCAAATTCAATTTTTTGTCTAGAAGTAAGATTTAGAAGTGCAACGTATAAAACCCGATTGCCCTACCCTTAGTGCATTAAATATTATAGAAAAAGTGTATGCTAAACGATATCGTTGTTTGCCGGCTATATACCCCTGGGATTTTAAAAACATATCTTGCCTGGTTATTAGATTGCGCAGTTAGAAACGAGAACTTTTTGTAACTTTAGTTCTAAGATTTTATATTCTACCAAATTCTTTAAAAAAGTATATAGGAGAACCTCTCGATTCCAGGTTAAGTTCCTTTTTTTTCTAAAAAAGAAGAATACGTATCATATTTATTACCTCCTCGTGACATACTATGATGTGTGGGGTGGATTAAAAACTATGGATTCAGGCTATATTAAGGAATCCTTATTTTATGGAGCCTCCTTAATCTAAATTTGTTGCGACAAGGAAGTAAACTAACAGTAATAATTTGACAGACTAACAGAGAAATATTATAATATCCTTTCGTTGGGAAGAAACTCTTCTTTTTAGGCTGGACACCTTTCAAACTCTTGTACAAACTCTAACTTGAACGACACCTTACCCATGTAACATAAGAAGCTTTCGGAAAGTAATGCAACTACCTCTTTCAGTTGAACTTTTTTTAACAGCTTTGTTACGTATGTGTTACAATTTGTAGCTAAGCGGACTTGAACCCTCGGTATTCTTACCCAAACTCCTTTGTTCTACCAGGGATCCGTTATTTAAAAATATGATTATATACTGGGGCTCATGTAGCTAAATAGAAAGGATTTACTTTTTGGGTATGTGTATGTAAAATTCGTTTCTAGAGGATGACCTTAACCCCCCAGTGTCTTCGATAATAGTAAGTGGTGCATCTAGACCAGACTGGCCCCAATAGAACAAAGGGATAGTCTTATTTAAAGTTGTATTGTCCACGGAGCAATCTCCTTGAACATAGACAGTTATCTAACAATGCTGATAAATGTACTCTTCTTACTGAACGGATCCTCATGCTACACATACTTAGTACACTTTATACTTATATAAATATACTTTAGATTCGAGGCTTTCGGTACAATTTTTAGTGAAAGGACAAGGAGTCGGTTCAAAATTGTGCTCGTACAACCTTAGGTAGGGTTGATAAACTAAAAATTTTTACTAGGCTTTTCCTTCATTGCCGAATTGCCTAATCCGTTCTAACTACTTTAATTGAAGTAAGAATTAGGTTTTGGTTCTTTAAGGTATGCACCAAGGACCCTTTTAAATAGATCTACAGAAACACAGAAGTAGTCTAGTATAGAATGAATAGTTAAGAATAACTCTTTTTAGAGGATCTTATTATAGATCTAAATTTCATAATAATTTAAGGATAAATCGCTCTTTATATTGTACAATCAACTTATCTAAGTAAAAGGGGGGTATCCGTTGGGTTCTGTAAGACGTAGTAAATATCTGTGAATAAGTTGCAATAAATATCCTTCCTTTTGTTTCATTGACAACCTTGTAAATTAGAAGAATAGTCTTATATTTATTGCATTGAGAGCCTCTTTCTTTCTAAAAGGAGGAGAGTAACATAATGTAGAAAGTAATTTTTACTACTAATTACTACTAAATAGATCATACACTTACTATGTATAAGACTCCGTTTCTAAGTTCGTAATTGAAGATCAAGAATCCTAAAATCAAGCAAGAATTGTATAAAATTTCTAAACCGAGCCCGGTATAATGCCAAGAAGAATTGAGAGCTGTAGCCCGTCTTTTATAAGACATATTTTCTTTACTG
Source organism: Pelargonium citronellum (assembly GCA_036897665.1). Classification (NCBI taxonomy): domain Eukaryota; kingdom Viridiplantae; phylum Streptophyta; class Magnoliopsida; order Geraniales; family Geraniaceae; genus Pelargonium; species Pelargonium citronellum. The sequence goes on from JAYMSZ010000003.1 coordinate 77,492, forward strand.
TAAAAAGAGAATTTCTTTTTAAAAAGTGCAAACCCTTTGGTAACTGAACTTCAGAAATACTACTAAAATGTTTCTGAGGGCAGAAGCTCGAATAGAGAAATAACTCAAAATACCTAGATATCCTGAATAAAGCTACTTTTTTTTCTAATGGTATATACATATATAGTGCCTACATATTTTTTAATATCTACAACATATCGTAAAAGCGAGCCTTTTCGCCCTTAAAGAAAACCTTTTTCTGGTCTAGTCAAACAAATATGTATATATTGGACAAAGCCTATACTACCCGTATAATTAAAAAGGATATCACCACCCGCGGTCAGAGATTCACTTCGTTTTATACTATACGTCTTCTTCTAAATGAGCATTTATTCCTTACTGATATTTTATCTCCTTTGTTTTGTTACTTTGTTTCTTTTGAATTTCTTAATATTTAAGTCCCCTGCTTATTGACTAGGAGGGCTTAGAATGAATTCTATCTCTATAATGGGAAAGGCCTAAATGATAGCCTCGAAGTCTTCTTTTCAAAACTTTTTAGCTATTACAGACTCTTTTTTTATAAATGGGATTCTTAAGAGCTTATTATTTTCCCAATTATTGATAAGCCAGATACTTTACTTGGTAGAGGGCTATACCTGTAACCTATTTTCTTATTATTATTCCTATATGTCATATATTTAATTGGACGTAAATGCTTCTACTAGGAAAAGGGAGAGTAAATTATAGCCTATCTTTTGAGTGATTCTTTGCTTTATAACTGTGCTGAATTCCTTATGGAATCTAAAAATATGCCAGAGCAAAAAAACTAATCTAGTTGTAATACTAGTATCGAAGAAGCCCCTTTTGGGGACCTCTTTATTCGCGATCATGCCGCTAAAAGATTGTTGAATTTAGGCTTTTATTTAATAATAATTAATGGAGGTATAATGCACGTAAATTTATATACATAACAATGGTTCGAGTCCGCCTTTAGAAAGTGCTGTAAGTCTAAATACCGGAATTCCTAAATATTTGAAGGTTATTTTGGGCTCCTTCCTATTTGTTACCCTTGCTATGGAGTTAGGATAATATAAATTAGAAACTCTCCACACTAAAACTAAGATCGTAGGTGCAACATGTAATAGTTGCAGTCACTTACCGCCTTTAGTAAAAAAATCCATAACTATTAAATTATACGCACATTGAGACCTATTTTAAAATATGTAAATCTAGTAATGTTAGAGGCTAATAAATTTTGATTTTATACATCCCATTTGGAACAAATTAAGAGGAGAACAAGCATATAGATTTCCTATCTTTAGCTTGAGTAAGGATTCGTTTCGAGAGTACGAAAACTGGCATAATTCTTTGGTTAAATACTTTTAAATACTATATAGGTATTTTTCACCTATATTCTTGTCAAAGCGCACTTATAGAAGGACACTCAAAAGCTAGATTATGGTGTTGTATTATTTCCTAAATATTGGGATTAATCCTAAGCCACGCTCTAAGTGTAACCTTTGCTTTTGGGTTTTAAGGGGCTGCACCCACTAAAAGGACTTCTGTAGGATAGCTACTATAAAATTAATATAAAGAAATCAGTACAGTAGCAATCTTTACTTAACCTACATTACCCATACCATTAACCAAAGAAATGATTAAACATAGAATATAACTTAGTTTATCCTAGAAAAGCAAAAAAAAGCCCGCAACCAGAGCACGCTTATAAATTAAATTTTGGAAAGTACAACAATTGTTAGGCTGAATTATAAGAGCCACTCTAGCAGGACTGCGTTTTAGTAGCATTGCTGAGAGTGTAAAAAGAAGCTAGAACCTATAAACAACGACTCATAACTAGTAGGATCCCTTATGGCACAAATCCCTTTTTAATGAAAATTATTTCTTGTAATATCTAATTTATACTTTTCCGTATTGGATATAGCTATTAAGGACAATCCCTTTATCTATCTTGTCAAAAGCTTAGTCTATCTAACTTTTTTTAAAGAGCTTTTTTCTTTATATACAAGAACTCCTGATTTAAGAATTTCCTAATTGAAACTAATCGTGAATTTGAATATTTTTTGTTCACTTAATTGTAAAGCCTTTTCGCTTACAGAACTGCTTAGAGAATAATGAGAAGTCAAATTTCACTTTAAGTAGTTGGTTGATATCTCATCTTATGTATTTCTCCTTTTGTATAGGAGGACTTCCTTTATATATTGAAGCTAAAACGTAAGTACTCCTAAAAGAATGTCGAAGGTTTAAACCCAGTAGTTTTTGTTATTACTTCCAAAGTTTAGGAACTCCTGTGTTTCCCTTGATATAGAGCGGGTATACTTTTACGCAGCAAAGTAGAAAAAGGAATTTGATACTTTAGCTTGCTTGTGACTTTCTAGAAACTTCTTCAGGTTTGGAGTTCAGTGTAGCACAACAAGTCGAGATAAAGGAAAGCTTTCATACCCTAGTAGATTTATTAAAAAAGGCACCCCCTAAAGGACTCGTAAAAAGGTATCCTAGATTTTCCTGTAACATAACAAGGGGCCTCTTCGTGATATTGTGAGTTTTCTTGAAAAGAGTACTACATTTAGGCTCTTTTAGCAAGGCTGTTTGGCTAAAACTCCGTGTTAGTAGTGGTACATTATTAACTGACTGGCGTGGGTTCAAATCTTATATTATAAGTATGTGTAATACGATTACAAATAACTGAATTTAACTACAGAGCTGTGAATAAGAATAAGCTGACTTGACTCAAGGTATTTTTATGCGCAGAGGAAAAACATTTTAGATGGAAATGCAGTAGCGACATAATTAAGGGTATAACTTATAGTTAAATCGACAAGTTTTTTAAAATCTGTAAGCAAACATTTATTCTAAAATACCATAGTCTGAATTTGGGTCTCAACAACTAACTTACCTTTGTGTCTATAAAATGCGAACAGGATAAAGCCTAGACACCGACATAGGACTTACATGCAACTAAAGGGTTGCTTGATGAACAAACCCCAAGTAATAAAAAGGCTGTCAGCTTGAATACAAGAGTGTGTTCTCATAAAAGACTTGCTTACTCATTCATAAAATTACCAGAGTCTTACTCGCTGTGCTGCGATCAACAGGGGGCTTTGGCCCCGCATCTAATCAGGGTTTCTAGGCTTCTCCGCGTCAAAGTAAGCGGTTCCTTCTGTTATTTTATTATCTTGGGAATTTTAAACAACTAACCCTATTATATTATCCTCACAGCCTTTCCTCCGTTGAAAATACATTATATGTTGTATATTTCTCCTTTACAAGAATTTTATATCTGAATTAAATTGACTTCTTATTAACAGGGTACCAATACAAGCAAAACCTACGGCTTAACTTCGAGTATATAGCAAACGAGAACTCTTTACTCTATCTAACTAAATGAAACCTACCGGATTTCTTTTATAAGACACACAAGCTCTACTGAACTAAACTAATATTCGGTATTAAGCGTCTTCCATAACCATTAAGGGGTTTATTCCTAAATTCTTAATAATTGTCACTTTTATTTTTCTAAAAAATAGGTATGAAACCGCTAATAACCCGGAGATTGGTTATGAAATTACTTATACTACTGTAATAGTGCTCTAAATTGTATAAGGAAAGCTCAAAAGGACACTAAAAAGCCTAAGTTAGTTACTCTTTTCACTACCGATGTTTTGCTTTTCTGTATATAAGTTATATATAAAGGGATTCTCAAGCCTCCTATTTATTTTAATATTCCTCTTGTATTACTTTTATGTCTGGAGTTCTATAAAAAAGGATTTAATGATATATTAAGTATCAAAATTTAATTAGTAAGTTTTAGAAGAAAGAAACTCTTAATTAACAAACAGTATTTTTTTACCACTAACGGAATTTATTTGCTTTGAATCAGGATATACCAAGAGGGTCTATTTTGTTCGAATAAGGATCCCCTACTTATGCCTCCATAGTATATAATTGTATGGATTTTTAGCAATTCTCGAAACGGATGGAATAGCATATCGAACAATACATCCCTACATAACTCCGACTAAAGACGAAATTGCAAGACTAAGGCAAGAACTCGTTTTTAATGTAGTGTAATGCTTAGGTACGCAAGGTTTATTCCGTGGTTTAAAGTCGTCCTACCTGTAATACGTTAGTAGTATTATATACTAGGAAACCACTCTAAGCTTATTTAGCTTATATCTATATATATAGACGGATAGGAAAGTGCAAGCTTCCGTTAATTGGGATATGGCTTAGCAGGTTAACAACTTAGTGTCCAACTCAACTCTCAATTCTTATTTTCGTTAAAGCACGAAGCTCTTTTTATAACGACAAAGGGGTTCAAACCAGGCAACCTTCTAATTATCTCTATTAAAATACATAAAAATTTTTAGTAGGTATTCTTAGTATTCATTAGAAGAATAATAAGTAAGAATTCCCTTTGTTATGTATAGAAGGACTTAGGAGAACCCGCTCCATTTCTTAGGATATAAATAAGGTAGTCTTCTTTGGTAATAAAAAAACAATTACTAGGAGGTCTCACATGGAGAAATTAAAAGGGACCCGAGACTAATCTAAAGTATATCAACAAGATTTTTAAAAAAAGGATTTCCTTTTATCAAAATACACACGTTTTTTTCAAATTGATATTAACTCAAATAACCGGAAGCCCGTCTTATATTTGTTCTTGCAAGACTCTCTTATTTAGAATATTATCAGGATCTCCAATATTCCATGCGACGGACCCCTAATTAGGATCATATAGATATATGAAAGATTGAAAAGTACTCTCGAAAGTGTACTATATTGGGGCTTCCTTAGCCTCTTTTTTTATTGCGATACTTCAACTCTCCTTATATTGTTTTATTTTATATCGTAAAGTTCTTAAACTTAATATCCTTTAGTCCAGACATAAGTGACCCCGAATAAACTATCAAAAAGGGTCTTTTACTGTAAAGGATTAGCTGTAATTACTATATTTTTAGTCTGTGTTACCTAATATTACAATTATTTAATGATAAAATAAAATCTTTAGGATACATCGTTAGTTTTTACTATTTCTACTTTACTAAGGAGCACAGCAGTCGATTTACTATAAAATAATAAGTAGATCATTGAGTATTTTGGAGTATTTTGTAATAGACATATGGACATAAACCCGACTTTTAACCTTTCCTGAATTCCCTGATAAGAAACCCTCCGTTGGGTACCCGTGGTATCAAAGGTTTCCTTTCAAGATACGATCACTTTGAGACTTCTTTTAGCAGGGGCTGATAATTGGTAGATATAAATCCTCGATAGAACAGGGTTCATAATAAAAATTATAAAGTCAAGTTTATTAGTACATTTTTTTATCTTGTCAAAGAAAACCAGATCTAAAAACCGAGCATAGCACCTACTAATTTTACTACTATAACTCCTAAGATAAAGAAGGATTTTGCATTAATTGAAGTTCAATGAGAAAGCCACCTGTATTTGAAGGATAGGCGATATTTGAGCCAACCCAGGATTTTTTGATATTCCATATGGGTTCCTATCTTATCAGGATTGCTAGCTCTATATTATAATTACTAAAATGAAAATTATTTATTTTAATTACAAAGTAGGAACTCCTAGAAAGGAATAGTCGGGATTTTGAGTAGCTGTTTTTTATAAAATTGTTTAAGCCGAAAGTATGCAATTGAACCGGAAAACTCTTCATTCAATTTAAGTAAAATTAACAAAAGGAGTTGCTGGATTTTAGTTATTAGGGGCACCTTTTGGTTAGATTACAAATTCTAAGGAATAGTGATCTGCCCCCTTTTTAGTCCGTCATGAGTCATCTTTCATTTAGAACGAAGGGCGGAGGTTCAAATACCTATCTTACTTTGTTAATGCTTAACTGGTTTTGAGCAATATCCACGCAAAATACCGGAAAATATACAAGAAAAAAAGAAGTATAAGCACTTCCTTACTAAACACTTAAGTTTTATTACGTATCCTAGTTAATTAGATCTTTTGGAGGGCTCTATTACGGAAGCGGGCCAACTATTGTTAAGATTTAGAATATTTGGTAAAGAAAGTGGAGAAAGTGGAGAAAACTTTATTTGTGAGGGGTTGCAAGCTAGCAAATGAGTGAGTGTAAGATAGCCCTTGCGAGAATATAGGGAAATTTAGAAATCCCATCGAATTAGTTCATATCTTTTAGGGGTACTAAAGTTACAAGTAAGGGTTTTGTTTATTAAGTCTAAAAAATTACTAATTACTTGAGCGGATAACTTATTAAAAAAGAGTTTTAGTCAGAATATTTTCTTATGCCCCTTTTAGGTTTATCCATGAATAAAGGGCCCGTTCACCGGAATTTCAAACTAAGCAGGAAATCCATTAGATCCAATATTAGTAAATAGTGTTAGATAGAAAATCTTGTACCCACCCTTATTTACTTCTGTGAGTACTCGCAAAATTATATATATAAAGAAGTACTAAAATAAAAAAGAAATACTCGAGTAAGGGGGTGTTATTTATGCGGAATCTTTGCTCTCCTGTAGACTTCCAATTAGGTTTATCGTGTATAATTTAAGAAATATTTATTATTTAAAAAAGGAAAAGACCCAGCTAGACAAAAATGACTCGGTTACATCTTTTCGTAGAATCGTTTAGGGCATCATCTTCTTGTACCTGATATCGGTTATTTTCTAATAAATAAGATCTTATTTTATATGGGGGTTTATCCCGCTTTTAGAGGTTTTCCTTATTTGTATAGCTAAATTTCTTTCTTTTTTATAAAAAAAAGTGATCTAGTATTAAATATTAAACGGAAAGTATCCGAGGAAAGGCCTAGGTTTTAAAAAGCCAATTACGTTTTTAATCCCTGCACTTTAGAGAGTGATGCAAATCTGGCATACGGCCGAAACAGGAACTCATTTCTATACACTGACAGGACTCGAACCAACACCCGTATCTCACTTTACCGACTGCTTTAACCACCCAGAAGAAAAGAAGAAGGTTTAAGACTTCGCATTTGCAAAGGCATGAGCTAACTTTTTAACACCTAACTAGATTTGGGGTATTCGAATTAGATGGAACTCCCTATTTATGAAATCCTAGGTTGGATTCTCTATTTGAATGAACGGCAATACGTCTACTTTGAGTTTTAAAAGCTATCCGTATAATCAGTAGAAGTGAGTACTCCTTTAGAATTGCTCTGCTAAAGAGAACTTAAAAACACTCCTTATTTGCTTTAGTAATAGCCGTAAGGAACTTTACAACTCCTCGATACTCTACAATATTCGATTCGAGGAACTTAAAGGATCAAGATGAATAAAACTGACTGGATTCTGTACGGGTCCTCGTATTACTACATGGATAAAAGTAAAGGTATAGGGTCTAAGCGAAAGGCTGATTATTAAAGTTAAGTCCTATTTTAGGGTTAATTGTAATTAGAGTTATTTAACGGATAACTATACCTCTATAGGATATCCTATATTCAACTGTAACTGTATGGGAAAGGGATTAGGTTGCAAAAGGGGTGGGCATACTAACTATAAATCTAACTTTTCACGCGAAGGGCCTTAAAAGCAATCTAGATTTAGAAAACTAAATTGGGGCCAGCTGTTGTCATATCGTTTACCTAGAAAAAAACTCCTCACTTACTTTAACTTTTTCAGTAAAAGTACTTACAACTTCCCTAATCAGTTAATCAGTTAAAAGGATTCTAACTACCTCGACCAAACAAAAGTAATAAGACTCTTAAATTAGCCCTTCGCTTAGATATGACTGGTATGGGGCAGAGCACGGTTCCAGTTAATAGTTTTCAGAAAGCTTGTAGTTTATCCTAAGAAAAGAGAATTGAGGAATTTCTAAGAAGAGGTTCCCAAAAGCAAAGCTTTAAGAGTAAGGCCCTCTTATACTTTATAAAAACAAGGATGATACTAGGTCTCAAACCACTGAAGATAAAAGTCAAATCAACTACGAACACACCTACGTTTCTGCTAATGGAACTCCAGTAAGGGAACCCTGGACAATTTTTAGTTTTTATATACTCGACTCATAAAAGGCATAACTTATAGCCTAATCTAGTAAAGTACTAAAAGAGCCCCTCTTCATTCTGGGATACAACTTCTAATTTCAATAAAGTATGCCTTTTTTAACGGTACCAGAAAAGCTAAATCCTATAAGTACAGAATGAGGAAGATACTATGGATTTCTATAAACATTTTCCTTTACTGATGTTGGGGATTAGTCAAATATATATAAGTAGCAACTAAGAAGTCCGCGAGGGAGTAACAGGAGATTAATGCCCAATTCTGTCGTTGATTAGGGGTTTAGAAAAAAAGGGTAAATTTCTATGTATTCTATGTTATGAACAGGGTAAGATTCCTTGTATTTCCTTATATTCTAATATAGATTTGGAACACATTAAGAGTAAACATATTGGGAGTCCTCGACGGGGCTCCTAGTTCAATGAGCAGGGTCCTAATAAAACTAGGATTTTCGAATTCAAGACGTAAAAAGTTAAGCTAGTAAATAACTTATTAGGCGGAAGTAATCTAAAAGAATTATAATGCCAATAAATTACCCGGGTCAGGGCCTAGTCCTGAAGTATAAAAAGTTCCCCTTTCTCGAATTGAGAAGTAAATCTTTAATAAATAAAGTTTTTGGTTTTTTAGAGGGATACACACCTTAATAGTGATTAGACTAAAACCTGTCTTTGACTCTTTCCAATCTCTCTAAGGCTTATTCTTTAATGATAAGAACAGGGAACAAGAGGCGAGCTTGCTTGAAGCTGTGTTTCCTGGTCCATAAGGTAAAGTCTTTTTTAAAAGCAAATTCTAATTTTTGTAGATTTTAGTTCTATTCGTATTGCTTATTTTGCAGTCAAGTATTTGAAATTCATACTAGAATAACTTATAAAGTAAAAAATCACTTAGATAGGGATTCCCTAAAAATTTAAAGGGGTCGATAGCTGAAAGTTACAGGAAAGACTAACCTTTCATAGACTCCACGTTCATAAGTTTCAAGAGGTAGTCTATATATTCCTAAACCTCCTTTTTGGAGTTTTACCTACCTGGGTTTAGGTATACATTAGGAGAGTCTCTCCCTATTCTTTATTTAGAAAATATATTATTATCTGTACAGTATTTCACAACAAATTATTTAGCACGGGTTCCCCGATTAAAAGCTTTGGAAGCACAACGAAGCTCATATGATTTTTTTTCCTTTGTAATTTTAATAGAATCCGCCTTAGTCCTATTACTGCAGTCCTTGTAAGAGCTTGTTAGACTAAACTTTTCTGAAATAACTTAGTAAAGTAAGAAAGCACTTAAGGAGTGTTCCCTCTTAGCATACAAGGATCTATGAGTGTTGGTGGATTTTATTAGCAGTTTAAAGTATCTCAGGAGCGGTTAGACATATAAATAGAGGGTTTTGTACTAGTACTTTTCGGTAACCTAAACAGTATACTCTAAGTCAACAGGGTACCGATTCTAATACCTTTTAACTAATTGAATGTATTCTAAAATAAAGGACCTTAAGTCTAAAAATACCAAAACAAAAAGCTTTTTAGTTATATTTAGATATTAGTATTGCAATAAAGGGTTTGTTGTCCTAGCCTCTTTGTGGAGTTCATGTTAAGGGAGTTTGGTATTAATCCAAAGCAGAAATCCCTATTATAAAATTCTAGTTATATATAATAAGGGGCTTTTTACTTTCTGAGACAGAAGCTTAACAACCCCGTATAAAGCCTACAGGAATCTTGGAAGTATCGGATAAGGTTGTGTTTTTTGCAAATTACCGAAGTTTCTATTATATCTGGGTAAAAAAAGCAATTTTGAGAGTTTACTTTTCGTAAGTTCTTCCTATAAATCAGTCCCGTTGTGGCTAAAACAGCTTATTTCATAAAACCTTGTATAGTATTTATGGATCCCGATACCAGAGTTGTGGAAGTACTTTTATACCGGGTATTTTAGTCAGATAGATTCTAGCCCAGTTCTACAATACTCCATTTGGAACCAACCTACCGTAGAGATTGCGTACGTTGGTGGATCTTTCATAAATTGTAATTGAAAGCGGTTTTTAGTTAGCAAACTCTATATAATAGAGTATCCCACTGTTTGCTACCAAACCTTGCAATAACGGAGGGCCCTTAATATTACACAACAAAAAGTCTATCTTCGTAGAGGGTTTAGTAATATATAATAAAGTATAATAAAGACGGAATAGACAACACAAAGGTATACTATTCCCAGAAAGGAACTCCTTGTTACTTTTATCCCCTTTGGATTCCTCTGGTTTATACCGAGTATTCATATACAGCATAGTCCAGTGCTCCAGGTATAAAGTACTGCTTAATTACCACAACTATCCTCTCGAGATGCTATTTACTATTTACTAGTATAAGACTCCAGAACTAACTATAAAACGTCTGCGATGCCATTACCTATAATTACCTGGTTTCAATCTATATCCTTAAAACTCTGGAAACACACCTTTTTCATTTATAAAAGCATTTTTCTTTACATTACAGAAAAGTACACTAGGGCTAGTATTCTGTATACTATAACTATGGCAGCTAGCTAAGCCGATCACTCTAAGACAAGATCAAGGAATTTAGTATTTTTTACTATAGTAAACCCTTTTTTGTATCGACGCTTTTGACCATACCTCCTTATTTATTATTAAATAACCTAACTTTTCGGTTGTTATAAACTGTACGGAAAGCAAATCCTTTCTTTCTTAAATTTTGCCAGAGCTCTTGTAACCTTGTTTGTAGTCCCCTTTTAACAGAGTTTGATATTCCATATTCTATTTAAAAGACTTTCTTACCTATCTTAAAGAGGAACTCCCTATAATTCGGGCACTTACGCCTATTCCTTAACTCTTAATGCTTAACCTAGAAGTTCTATACACTGGCAGGACTTGAACCCCTGGATTATAGTACCAACAACCCGTGCTCTAACCACGAGAAACACGACTAAAGCATATCGTTATAACAACCAATAACAATAAATAGAAGCCTCCTTGTGCGTTATGTAAGACAAGCTTTTAAACTTAAGGCCTTAGAATTTAAAAGCCTTAAAAATTGAAACTATTACTCTTGCGTATCCCTTTAGTTACTACATATTTTGGTATACGAAGTCCTTACT